>JARBER010158677.1:0-10477 GCA_030265075.1 Balanus glandula
GGGGGGGGGGGGGGGGGGGGGGGGGGGGGGGGGGGGGGGGGGGGGGGGGGGGGGGTGGGGGGGGGGGGCGGCGGTGACGTTGTTGAGGGTGGTGGTGGCGGCGGCGGTGGTGGCGGTGGTGGTGATGATGATGATGGTGGAGGTGGTAAGAAAAAGAAGAAAAAGAAAGCCGGAGGAAAGGGTGAGAAAAAGAAAAAGGGCAAGAAAGGCGACAAGAAAAAGGGCAAGAAAGGCGACAAGAAAAAGAAAGGCAAGAAGAAGGGCAAGAAGGACAAAAAGAAAACCAAGAAAGATAAAAAGAAGAAAAAGGGAAAGAAGGGCAAAAAGGGAGGTAAAAAGAAGAAAAAAGCCAAGAAGAAGAAAGCGAAGAAGGGAAAAAAGAAAAAGGGAAAGAAGCGCAAGAAGAAATAAAATAACTTTACAAGTAATTGACGCCTGTTCTCATGATATTGATGGACCAGAATGGAACGGTGTTTTCATTTTAGAGGTAGAATCGTACGTAAAATGCAACAGCTATGAAATAGTATAATATGGTACTGTGAGATCACAGTAAAATCAAACGGTTATGGCATGGCATGGTATGGTACTGTGATATGATCGCATGTAATGGCTGTGGCATGGTATGGTACTGTGATATGATCGCATGTAATGGCTATGGCATGGCATGGTATAGTGCTGTGAGTTGATTGCATGTATTGGCTATAGCATGGTATGGGAGTGCTGTGAGATTACCGCACACACAGTGAACATCTACGTTTTGGGATGTGCCTTATCATATGTGCATTTTCCCGACGCTTTCTACAGACTTCCTTGCCTCTGTAACCATTGTGGTCAGTTTCATAAAACATGTTAGGATCCAAAGAAGTCTCCTCAAATGGAAGGCAACGCGTGTGTTTGAATATGTGATTTGTCGTTGTGCAGCCCTGTAACATGTTGATGTTTCGTTATCGCCACGCAGATCCGTCATCAAACGGTGAGAGTTATGTCGTCATCTAAGTGGCCTCACGTTACAGTTTTTCATTTTGACCGAAGTCCACCACCGAAGCAAATATATGTATAGCGCATGTGTAATATGCAATATGTTTAAAAAGAACTATTTTAGGGGAATCGTGTTAAACGGAATCAAATGATGTTCGTTCATGTGATCCTTGTTAGGTCAACTTCAAAAGTTGGCCTCAGGTCACGTGACATTGTTCTCAAGTTACATGACCTTGACCTCAGATCGCATGACCTTGACCTCAGGTCGCATGAACTTGACCTCAGGTCGCATGACCTTGACCTGAGATCAAGACTCAAATATGTCAAGTTATCTCAAATAATCAATACTCAGATATGAGGTACCCCACCCTGAACTTTTGGAAACGCATCAGCTGAAATGTTCCTATCCACACACTAAATTATAATACAATCGGCTCAGCCGTCCCTGAGATATAAAATTGGGGTGTGCACGTGAGCACATGCAAATGAACCCCACCCATGACTTTTGGAAACGCATCAGCTCAAAGGTCCCTATTCACACACCAAATTAGAATACTATCGGCTTATCCGATCCTGAGATATAGAATACGGGTGTGCACGTGAGCACGTGCAGTCACTCTATACCCGACTAGTGGAAAATTCGCACCTTAGGTGTCCCTAGCAACACCACAATTTTGAACACAATCGGCCCAGCCGTTGTGGAGTTTTTGCTAGAAACTGCTTTTCAAAACCCCTTTCGCGGCACGTGCGACGCGCAGTGGTAGTCACCCACATGTATTGTCACTAGTCTCGAACAGGGAAGGTTGGATGGGGCTGCCCAGCAAAACAGACCGTTTGTCAATCGTAAGTGAGGTTGTAAAGATATTAAGCTGTCAAAACCGTGGCCAGGGGCCGGGCCGGGTTGTGTTGGGCCGCTCATACTCCGATTTTCCCCATAAACCACGGAAGGATGAGCGAGCGCTTCGCGCTCCCTCGTATTTATTTTCCTGTAGCCAGCATCATCGATGGCTTGTGAATCAAGTGCAAACCCCCTTACCTTCTGCCTTCTTGTTGTTCCTGTATTTGTTGCGTTTGTTATTGTATTTTGGTACTCAGAGTTCGCAGTCGAGTTATAAATTATGAATGTTTTTCAATATCAGTATATTTTGTGATTATGGTCATTTATTATGTTTTTGTTGGATCCTGTAGATCCTGGGTCTTGGATCTGATGGATCTTGGATCCAGCCCGATCATTTTGTCGTGAGATCCTACGGATCTGAGATCCTCCTTGACATTTTCGCTTTGGAATCCTGTGGATCCTGGATCCTATAGTATTGTTTTGTCGTGAGATCCTGTGGATCATGGAGCCTGCCAATTAATTTCGTCTTGGGATCCTGTGAAATATTTTTTGGGGTATCTTGTGGATCTTGGATTCTTCTTTCTTGGCCACGGCTCATGTCTGAAATGGGTCGCTTAACCTGGCCTTAAACGAATTTCATCCTTCAACAAAAGGCGTATAACAAAGTAAAGTTATGCAAAATTTGGCAAAGTAGCGCGGGCAGTTTTTTCGTTCATGAAAAAAAACACCCAGGGGTTGTTCAAGCCCGACCCTTTTCCACCCCAGTTGGACGAGGGTTGAAAAACAACTCTCCACTAAGGACAAGTGAGTATAATCCACCTATGCAAAGGTTTCTGGGTTAAAAAAAGCCGAACATGCTCCTTAAATATGGTTTGTACCCCCTCCTGATTCAACTAAAAAGACTATTCTATGCGCAATTAACCCGCACACCGTAGGGGGTCTGCGCCGAACACGAACCAAATGGAGGCAGTTAATAACCCCCCCCCCCCAGGGATCCCGAAAACTGCACTACGTAGCGACAAGTAGAAAACGGCGTTAGATAGCTTGATACACGTTCTATCGAAAGTATATCAGTCTTTTCTATCAGGTTTAAATTGAGGTCACCAGAGGTCATCAACGGTAAATTTGTCCCGTTTTTCCTGTTTTATGACTATGTTTCAGACAATTCCATATATCTCAAAGAATTTCCTCCATTGACTTACAATGGGCAGATCACGAAATTAACCTGATCTTAGGCCACCGATATCGAAAATCATAGATAAGCATTTTGTAGACATCGATGGCCTAACGATATCCTGAAAGTTAAAATCGTGAAAAACGGCGGGTCAGGTCATGTGACCTGCAGACGTGACCATGAAAGTTGGGAGGTTAAATGTTTTAGCAAAGGTGTAAAATTGTTCAGTTAATATCTATGCAAATCCCGCGGTTATCCGTCCCCCCCCCCATCGGTGCGCAGGGGTGGGGGTCAATTTATCGATGTCTACAGTAGAAAGATTTCTCTACAAAAGATAATAGGCCATCGATGTCTACACAAGAAATTTATCAATTTATCATCAATTTCTGATCCATATCTAATAATCTGTATTTAAAATTGAACTAATCGCTATGCCCGAAATTCCCCTTAGTATCCACCCCACCACAACGGCCCAACAAATCCCATAAGTTTCTTGCAAAGCATATTCCGTCTAACTGTGCCCCTATCTGTTCCTTCTCAGCTCAGATCCATGCCTACAAAATCCTCACGTAAAAGATCCAGAGTAATTATAAATTTGATCCGAGGTCGGGAAGACAAAAGCTGCGCGTTGCGATTCAGATCGCTATGGTCTGCAGAGGTCGAGAAATTGCTTATAATAATGCAAAGCGAAATATTATAGCTGGATACCCACTCCAGAAAAAAAACGTGAAAGTTTTCCGTACGGAAAGTTTGACTCTGACTTTGACTTTGACTGAAATTTACCTTTGTAACCACATTGTGGATGACGCTCATAAGAACGTAGAACAAAAATGCAAAGCCAAAACAACAAATAACTTTGTGATTTAATAAAATATGACTTAAAAACTTATCTTTACTTGGAAGGGTTTGGAAGGGAACATTTAACTTCATAGAGTGAAAAGTTGGAATGTTTTAGGCGAGTTTCATAAGAAGAACAGCTTTCATATTGGGTTCTCCACAGTGATTTTGCAACAATATGGTGTTCCACTCTCCACGATCAGACCCTCACGAGACAGCAATATATTATGCAGAAGTGGAACTTTATATCTCTTTGGTATAGCCCGAGCCAACTCAATGCTGAGTTGAGGCTTCCCAATAGTGCTGCAGGGTCGCCCCAATCCTTTGTGAAATATTTTCCATTTTGTGTGTTTGTTGATCATGTCATTCGACATGGCAAAGCTTTGTCTGAACTTGTTTTGCAAGGTCTAAAATTATTAAATCGAAATTTATATTTGCTTTAAGCCGTATATTTGGTCACCACCTGAATATATTTAATTGCATGATATTTACATTTACATTTACATGGGTGACACCATAGATTATTTTAAAAATGTTCATACACAATATTTTTAGAATCAGCGCGTCGAAATACAAGAGGAGCAAATAACCATTTTTAAATTATACCAATAACAAATAATTCAAATTGCGTTTGACAGAGTTAATCACGCTTAAAATTGCTATTTAAACAGATGTCGGAGCGCCGATTCAAAAATCGTAATACCGAAGGACAACAAACCGTTTTTAGTTACATCAAAGTCACTATTTCATTTTTTACACCATACATCATGCTGAAAATGACCGGCAAAACAGGCAGAGCTTAACGTGCTGATTCTATGAATTATAATATCGAAGAGAAACAACAAACAGTTTTCTAGTTTTATCAATTCCCTAAAATATGTTAACACTAAGATAAAGTTGAAAATGACTATATAGACAGATTTCTAGCCAAATAATTTTGCAAAGCATAACATTTAAGGGAGTCAACGAACTTGTTTTGAGTTACACTTAAGAAGGAACCGCCTATAGCGTCCACGGTTATAACATGCAGCCACTTATAACACCGAAGTTAGCACGGTACGGAAATTTCCTGCATACCATTATAGGCAGGAACCCCCGATTATAACGCTAGAACGTAGCAACAACGTACTTTTATTATAACGCACAGTTCAACGCGCTCTAAGCCGTCGTTCTCTTCAGCCGGCTCTACATGTGTAGAATACAGTACAAATGTACCGCCCGCTTCTTCTCGGTATCACCTGTCCGTGCTCTTGGTGCTGAACGCAGTTGAAATATAATGCAATCACAATGGCCTTTTTCCCCGGTATCAAGGGCTTCAAAAACCGATAATGGCGATATGGTTCGTCGGCCCTGCACTTGAAAGGAAATGTTCCGATAGCTTACATGAAACGGTCCTAATAACGCGCAGTAATTTGTGCGTGAGGAAAATATGTTATGGTACCAGGGGATGAATTTGTTTGTTTAATAAATACATACCGCATTCAAGTTATGTGGTACAGCGTTAATTAGTGCCGCCTAAGGACAGGAATATGCTTCAAGCTATGCGGTGCAGCATAACTCCAGGTACTGACTACTAGTGCCATCTAGGGCACTAGATTCGAATTGAAAATTCGAAATTCGAATTTCATATTATGACCACATAAATAAGCAACAAAAGGCATATGTGATGTGATTATCTTCAGATATGTTTATGGAACAAATTATTTAT
Organism: Balanus glandula; assembly: GCA_030265075.1. NCBI lineage: Eukaryota > Metazoa > Arthropoda > Thecostraca > Balanomorpha > Balanidae > Balanus > Balanus glandula. The sequence continues at coordinate 5,536 of JARBER010158677.1, forward strand.
CGTCAACTGCCCCAACATCTTTTCAGGGCAGAAATGTGTCCGCTAAAACTAATTCGAATTTATGCTTTAAAAAATAGCAGCTAACAATGCTAACATAGCAAATCTGTATCTACAATCTGATAGTCACCTGATCACTAACGTAATTATGACAATATCTCTATGTCTTTGTTTCATTGTTATGTAACCATACCTATTAAGCACTTCGGATATAGCACCCATCGGTTATCACGCGCGCTGGAGGAGAACTTTTGTGCCCCCCCCCCCCCCACACGTTTTCCCAAATATCTCAGAAACGAAGCGGCACATGGCAATGGCACTTATGCTACATTTTGCCAATTTAACAGCTGATCGCTAGACGCCAAAAATTACAAATAGGTCTGTACAATGTACATTTCTTAGCTATGTGGATTTGTACTCCAAGATGGCGGACAAAATATAGGTCTACACAGCGATATCTTCGGAACATGAGCCGATTGTGTTCAAGCTTGGTATGTAGATAGGGGCCTTCAGCCGCCACTTAATCAAATGGCCTCTGCACGTACGAACGTGCGCCCTCTTTTTGTATCTCAGAAACTACTTCCCCGATCCAGTTTAAATTCGTTATATATATATTTTGCGCTCGCTCGTTCATCTTCAACTACGCCGTTTTACTGCTGTGTTTATAAACGTAGAACCAAATATATACAAGATTAAATCTAATTTTCAACATGTCTTAGCTGAATATGTAACCTAAGTTATTTTTAACATGTATACTAATTTTTACATGTATGTACGTGTTCGTAACTAATCAGCTCTTTTTCTTCAAATCGAAATACTCCGATCATTCAGCGACTCACGCGACCGCTCCTCCCCGCACAACCCATATTGGAAAACACTGTTTTAGTTTATTTATATTCAAAAGGTACACGGTCCAAAGTGCCCGCCTCCTGCAAAGAACCTGCGATAGCTGCAATGTTAAATCAATTAATATACTTTCGCATTACATTTTTTAATTAGCACACTCACAATGCTGGCACGTAATTATTTTAAAAATACACTTTGAACGTGTGCCTTTTGAAAATGAATTGACAATATAGTTGTCCGCCGCGCCACTCTCTGGGGATTTATAAATCCTATCAGTCGGACCAGGTGGGGATGAAGGTCCAGTCCATGAGCACAGCAACAACTCACGGCGAGCAATGCCTAGGTCAGTACTAAGAAAATCCACGTGATGAAGTTCTGCAAGTGGCAGCGGCTCCGGATCCCGAGCCTTTCAGGGGATCAACGCGCAAACAGTCTATCGGTCAGGCATATATTGGGAACTGGTGGCCGTGCAAAAACGGCCGTGGACGGCGAGCCACGTGTCTCGTCAAAGCTGCAAGTGGGCAATTGCCTGTCTGAAGATGGCTGCGCGGAACGGCCGGAGTGCAGTTCCCGGAGCACAGTCACCAGCAGATCTCTCATGTACGAGAGCTGGCAGGTCTGGGGATGATCAGCTTGTGTGGGAGGGGCAGACGTGATTTGAACGCACCATAGAGCTCAGCCATTTTTAGCGGAAATTAGCCGAAATTTCGACATTGCGCAAAAGGAGATACATAATCATGAGATGTATAACCATAATACGGCCTTGGTGTTGCCAATTTAGACAATTTTGAATACTCCATGGTGCCACCAATTTTGACAATTTTGGTAAGACCATGGAGTGGGAGTGGAGTGAAGAGGGAGAGGTGACAGTTGGTTGGAGTGGAGTAGGAGTGAAGCAGAGTGGGGGGATGAGAGTGGAGTGGAGTGGAGCAGGAGTTTTGTTCAAACATATGTTAAAATATGCCCATTTACCATTTGTATAGGATTCAAAACGTTTTTTTAAGGCGGCTTAAACCAACTTGAAATGCAGAGTTCGCACGATAGGTGACAGTCACACCACCTGGCAAATGTGGTGACATATCCCCATCTCCTGAACTCCAGAGTAACCTGTCCCACACCACCTGACCTGCAGAGTTGTCTGTCATTACCACCTGACCTTCGTGATGACTGGTGACTGGGGACCTGAGAACGTCATGCCTCTTTCAATATCTAACTGAAGACGTCCCTGTTTTACCAACATTTAACACCGAGAATGCCCCTGCCCTCTTCAATTGCTGCCTGAGGAGTGAGGGCGCCTGATTATTAACCCGGCCCTCAGCCGTCGCTGCTGAAGACGCCTCTGTCAGGGCTGGTAAAGTGTTCTGTCCTTATGGATGAGGTCGGGGACAAAAATTACTCTTTTACCACGTACTCGGGGGCAAAATAACTGTACAAATTATAACTCATTCTTGGGAAAATGTATTGAGCGATCTTACACTTAGAAACACTGGACCTGAAAACACATTAGATATATTATGCATATTTTCATAATAATAGCAGTGCGCATGCACATTTTAATTAGCAGCTACGTTTCAGCTCTTAGACTGGTTGCCAGTCTCAGCTCTACACCGTCACTTATTTAGTTTCTCCCATATTTCCGACGAACAAAATATCTACCAGTTCTAGTCAGACAGTGAGATTTTTCCCCACCCCCGGGGTCAGGGGCCGACCTAGTGCATTTCCAATGGAGTGATTCTACTGTCCGGACAGTGAGATTCACTGTTTTACCAGCCCCCATTTCACTTGGTAGTATTATACCAGAAAATAGTACAAAAACATAGTCTTCCAGCAACAACTATCTAACGACCTTGGCATCACCCAGCCTCACGTGTATTTGGCGCATGTAGGCTTGTTCTATGGCGCAGTCACCTATATCTTATTGTTCCTGAGCATTGATCCTGTAAAAGCTATTTCTGTGACATTTGTTCCTCACATCCAGCTATAGGAAACCTGACTAAATAACAGATAAGAGATCGCCACGGGGGAATAGTACTTTTTTTACCCAGTCTGCAAAATGTGGCAAAAACATTGAAAAGGTATTTGGGGCAGCCAAAATCTTGCCCCAAATCAGTAAGGTAAATTATGGTAACTTTCCCCCATTTATACATTAATTGTATTTTTAGAGCATCATTCTCATCAATCGGTATGCTTCTCAAATTTGAATTTGGGATGTTAGTTCCCAAAAAGGGTACGGAGAATGACCTTCACTAGAGGATGTGAAATGGGGCAGCAAACTGCCCCATTTTAAATATTTGTCTGCCCTGAATAATCTTGCTGCCCTCTGCAATAGTTTCTAGCCCCAAAATGTCAAAATAAGTCCCAAATTTGTTATCTTGTGTTAACCCTGCCTCAACGATATCTCGTTAAATCCTGCCTCATTTTGCATACCTACTGGCTTATGATGTGGTAAGGTAAACATATGAAAAAATGATCTTTGATAATATTAAGCATGCAAGTTTTGTAATCAATATTGTATATGATGTGGTATATAATTTCATATTATTAAAAAATAAGCAAGTCACAAACACAGGGTTTAAACATTATATGCCACTGACGTCATGAGTTTTTTTTAATGAATTTTGAATTAGGGCAAAAGTCTGATCTCGGACACATCCAACTATCTGGTGTTTCATGTTATTGAAATCCGGACATTACTGGTGCCTTATTTATTTTCTAATAACATGTAAGTGTCAGTTATTTTAAGTGTCTGTAATTATGCATCTTACCCTATCTTGCATATGAACTATTATTGCAAATAGTTTAAATTGCTGTACCTTAATGTTGAAAATTGCTGTGTTCTGGCTATGATCTGGCTGCAGAGTGCAGACTCATACTTAATTTGGAAGCAAGATTAACCAAGTTGTGAATTGTGTAAACTATTACACCTATTGTCCATATTAATTTTGCAGTGTCCCCACTATGTTATCTTTGCTCTTGTTATAGTGTATCTTGTTATAGTGTAAACATCAAGCATATAGAATTGATGTGCAAAATGGGAAAAAATGCAGAAAAGCAGTCACTTTTTAAAACGTTAAGCCACTTGTCTATAAGTCAGAATTAAGCTCAGAACATAGATGTTTTAGAAGAAGTAGAAAACTGTTCCTGAAATGGAGGGTAATATGGAAAACAGTTTACATTTGTGTTGTCACTTTCCACCCAAAAACCCGACCATTATTTGGCACACTGCTAGTGTTCCTGATGCAAAATGCAAAGCCTTTTGTGATGACATGCACCAATAATATCATATATCTGCTCCAGCTTGGTCAGATACATAAATGATCGACCTCAGCTGAGCTGGGGTCACTTTTTCCTGTTTTTGATTTGGTCGGGCCACACAAACCACTTTTACCAGCCCAGGCCTCTGTCCCATTTACGTTTTCCCCTGAGAACGCATCTGCTCCCTTCCTCGCTGCCCTGATTTATTTACCCCTGAGAGCGCCTCTGCCCCTCCATCGCTGCCTGAAGACGCCTCTGTCCAATAACATTCACTCCTGAAAACGGCTCTGCCCCACTCCCTCGATGCCTGAAGACGCGTCTGTCCCACCAGCATTTACCACTGAGCACGCCTCTGTCCCACCACCCATCGTTATTTGGCAACCAGAGGCAGAAAACAGGGATATTTATCCAACTAGAGGTCCGCCAGCTATATGTAGTTTGCGGAGTTCCAAAATCCAAGCCTATCCACGTGCGCACGTGCTTTTAATCCAACTTAAATTTTGACTGAACTGGACTAGCTCGAACCCATAAATTTGCTTGCTTATAAAATTTGAGCGTGATTGGTCCAGCAGCAGCGCAGCTGCCTTGATCTGAGAGCGACAGTCGCACGTGCACACGTGCCCGCAAACACATTGCTCAATGCTCATTGCTGTAGGTACAATGCCGATAAACAAAGTGGGTACAGACAGCGACATAGCACTCAGCAACTACTATATTTGACCCATAGTCTCTACCAATCTCTTGACTCAGGACGTGACTTCACCGCTATATATCTCGACATTTCAAAATATTTTGACAAAATTTGGCATCACGGTCTACTATACAAATGTAAAAACGACTTTGG
>JARBER010158688.1:0-10477 GCA_030265075.1 Balanus glandula
TCCAGTGTCCAGTGTCCAGTGTCCAGTGTCCAGTGTCCAGTGTCCAGTGTCCAGTGTCCAGTGTCCAGTGTCCAGTGCCCAGTGTACCCCGTGGCTCGGTGCCGCTCCAGTATGTGTGCCGTTCCCCGCGGCTGTGACCAATCAAGTCCAGGGTCACCCGACTCTGCTGTGCCGCTGTGACCGGCCGCCCGCCTCTGCTGTGCCGCCGTGAACGTCCGCGTGCCGGTCTGACGCCTCCCGGACCGGCCTTTGATCACCTCTAATTTATCGTCCCCGGCCCGGACAAATGCAATTCAAATAAAGGCGTGACCCTCATCATTGTCGCCCAGAGCAGAATTTATGGACGCCGTTTCAATTACGTCTCTATTTTCCGCTATTTACAGCCATCCATTCAGCCTTTCATTAGGTTTTTACGCAAGAGCAGAGGCGGCGTCAGGAGGAGCCCCTGGTGGGCCGTTCAGAAAGCGGCAGTAAAATAGGCGTGCGTTGGGGATGCGGACACCTGACTGAAAACGATGGGAAAGTTTTTTTCTCTGGAGACAGTCACAGCCACGAAAGGTCCCTTATGTGAATATCAAGACGTTAAAATAAATTGTCTCCCGATGCATCAGCGCGTGAAATAGTTCCTTTTCTAAACCCTTTTATCCCATTTTTCATTTCATCGCTCGAGCTCAAAGTTGTGGAATTTTACACGTAATATATAGGCCTGCTTGTTGAACTGGATAAGCTACAATCTCTATCTCCATCATCACGTAGCATCTTGACACATGTTTTGTCACATGCGCTTTTTGTTCTTATACATGATTCTGTTTCTATCTCTTCCTATCTGGCATTCCAGTGAGGTCACGGACCATCCAGTGTAGCCACCAACAAGGAGCTGCATCGGTATGGATCCCTCTCCCACCCACTTCCTCCCCGCCTGCGGTGTCCTGGGCTCGCCTCTGCCGCGACGGCTGCGACATCACACCGGCCGATCGGTGGACGAATTTAGCGAGTTTTACGAGGAGGCTCCCCGGCGCGGGTCCCCGTAAATCGCACGCGGGGCCGGCCGGACGGGCACCGCGGACGTCCCGGCGCGTCTCAGCGCACACCTCCACCGCCGGCCCCGTCCCGGGCAGATCGGCCTGATTGCGGCGCGCTCCAGACAGCGAGAGTGTCTCCCGAGCACGTGTCAGGTGTCCAGTGTCCACCTGGAACGGCTGCTGAGGAGAGCGGGGCACGACGAAATGCCTCACTCGCGGCGAGGTCGACATGGCTCAAATGGTCCCGCACTCCGCGAGCAGAGTATGCGTGCGCTCGGAGAAACCGGTTGTCCACGCATTTCACGACATATTTCGCGTTTGGCCGCTCAGTGGGCATAAAACAGGGAATTTCACGCAGGATTTCGTGAAATAACGTGGGATCGCCAGAACATGTCACGGCGGAGTTTTCCAATATGGCAGCCTACATGGAAAAGTCGGAAAGGTGCATATATTTATATAATCATAGAAAGGTTTGTGTGAACATGTGTGAATTTTAACCACGTGTCATCATAAGTAACTGTGTAGGCCAAATACAGCCAATACATAATTGAGTTAAGCCAGCAACAGTTGTTATTCAATGGCTACGAGACGTTCATTACAAATATACAGTGAACTCAGCGAGTTTTTCGTAATTTTTTGTATCGAACAACCATTTGAATTTCGTGAAACATCTCGCGAAGTTCTACGCTCTCCAAACAAGAGTCAGCACTCAGCACTCTATGTTGTACGGCGAATGCTTGCTGTTTCTTATTTCGTGCCCTAGTCTAAGAAAGTATTGATTATGTTAACTCATTAAAACAGACATAGAAAATTGTAGTAGCCTACAGTAGAAGTTGCAGTTATCAAGGGCTGACTACATAATTTAGCTGACTTTCTACATACATGGCTATACCGGGTGGGCAAAAAAAAAAAACGCGCCGAGTTTCGAGGCTCACCATTTGTTTTCTAGGATATATGGAAATATGAAATTCAGTATACATATAAAATGGTTAGTTCTGCATTTAAAAATAAATTTTTGTGTCTATTTGACAAACAATTGAAAAATATGATGTATTTCGCAAACGCTTATAAATTGTCAATTTTTTAGACGAATTTCAAAATTTATCGTGCACTCGTCTTAAAAGATGGTATTCAAAATAAAATGTTCCTTGAACCAAATAAATGAAGAATGTGCACATAAGCTCGAAGCAAAAAGACAATTATTTTTGTTGGAACTTATACCATAGTCATGTTTATGACGCAACAGAGCCACAACCAAGCAGAGGCGCACCATCCAATCGTTTCCAGTACAAGGGCTGGCGCGGCACAACAATCGCGAATGCTTGGAAATCAAAAAATGGTCAAAAAATTCATTTTTTGAAAAAGTTTAGAGAATGTCTAATTACTTTTGAACTAAATATCTGATTGACATGAAACTAGTTTTTCTGAACGAAGAATTGATTGTTTTATAAGTGTACACTGTACCAAGTATCATATTCTTACATATCACCAACACAAATTGATAAGCCTTGAAACTTGGCGCATTTTTTTGTTTGGCCCACCCGGTATATGTATATATGGCTATATAAGTCCGTCATTCTAATATAAATGTAAGAATCTACAATAGGTGTAAGATGTAGAGCCCTTCATGGGATATATTTTCAGCTCCCATCGCATTCTATCCCATTCAGCCAGATTCAAATCCATTCTGTTACATATTCATATTTAATTGGGCTACCATTTACATATATTTCAATAATATTCAGCATATTTAACTGTTTTTAGTGCTAAAAAATGATATGGTCTCAGGTCTGACTCATTCAAACCCAAATAAATTATATTTCCATGAATTCCCCGAAAGTTCATCCCATTTAGATCCATTTCCATTCCATTTCCATATCCATGTGGAAATCCCATTCCATGAAGGGCTTTAGTAACAGGTACTACAGTTATCCATGAAACAGAGATCTACAAACTTAACATGCGCTAGTAATCACAAGATGTTTCGTGTACCTTTTTTAAAGAGAAAGCATTGATTGTACCGAAGCCCATCTTACCTTTAGTCAAACTACGAAAGTCACGATAAATTATTATTTACCTAAAAGGGACTATCCCATCTTAGCATAAGGTTTGAGTTGAAATAGCCATTTTGCGTGCTCGGCTCTGAAAATAAGTATGGCATCAGTTGCATCACCCACAATGGTCTAATAAAGAAGATATTTTAATATAAATTCTACTTCTGTAAAAAATAAGCCGCTTGTGTATTGGTATAAGGGCTAAGTGACTAATGACGTATTCTCTCTTTTACACATTTTTATCGTAGTCAACTTGTTTTCATCGAGGCTCGAAAATACCGAAATTCGTCTCATTCGACTTTCTTTTCTCAACACCCAGTTTTATCTACTATCGAAAATTCTTCGATTTTACTTTGCTATAACGTCACCAGTCCAGATAATACAAAATTGATTTGAAAGAAATTCAGTGTTTTTTAGAGAAAAAAAGTGATAATCGTGTTTAGCAGCATTTACTCTATATTTTGACCTACATTTGGCATACATTTGACAACTTTCATAAAGGTGGGACAGTCCATTTAAATGAAGGTAAAGCGTCCTGAAATAAATACATTATTGCATGTTAACAGTCATTACCCGAAACGAACAATTCAGTTGTCTAAAAGCCGCATCAAAACATGAATTTCGACTAAGTCCATCATGTATTACCCACACCACTGAGTAAAAGCAAGCTTACTTGCAAAGCGACATGATCTTCAGTGATGTCCCCGCTGCATGACTAAAAAATGAGACGTTTCCATCGGCCCCGTTCACAGAGTGACAGTGGGAGATTGACATCAGTGGGATGCGTCACTGAGATCGAGCCGGCTCCCACGGCTGAGTCAGTACAGTCCGGGCCGGGCCGGCGCTGTCGTGACCCGTCGCTGACCACAGTCTCTGCGCGAGGCTCATCACACACACACACACGGCGCCGGGGTGGTGTGCGGTCACTGCACCAGTGGACGCGTCCCACCGCGCCGGTCCGCTGATACATCGGCCCTGCGTCCGTCGTGTCCGGTATGTCACCCGCCGGATATGACAGGGTCGCCTGTCAGAGCTGGTCAGCAGGGGGATCGGTTTTATCGCTCGGTGTATTCATGGCGGTAAGTGTCCGTCGATGCTTCAGGCGGTGAGGAGCGTATGCATTTTTTATGATGATGGAGTAGGATTGATACAGCCTTAGTGCATTCCGAGCACCGACATTCCTTTTGGTGGTGTAACGCACAGAGGAAGGCTTTAAAACTGTCAAAGCCATTTCCTGTCGGAAAACTCCAATGACAAAAGAAAATATCTCGACCCCACAGACTACTGACCACCCACCACCCACACATTTGATTCCTCAGTGTAGGTACTTACAGCACTCTCCAACCTGCGTGCCATTTACCGTCACGGCTAAGAGCCGAGCACCATCGGAACATCAGCGGTGCCTTCAGTCAGACATCAGAGAGGCCCAATCAGCGCCGTCTATCTCGCCGGTCGGGACCGGGGCAGAACTGCCGCGGGCGGCGGCCACCTCAGATGCTCCTCCTCCTCCGACGGATCAACGGCGGCGATACGAGCACGGATTAACACTCCGCGTCGACCCCGATAATCGGACAGTCAGCCGCGCTCCCCGGAACGGCGCAGCGGAGGCAAAAACGACGCAGCAGGGACAAAAACGACGCTGCGAGACGGTAAAGCCGCGTCGCCGTGCGTTTCCGCCCGTTTAGTATGGAGTCCGCGCGCAGTCCCGCCAGCTCGCGTTTCCCAGCGAGATCCGCAGCGCCGCAGGAATGCCGGATTATCGAGGCATCTTGGTCTCGAATTTAATGCGTGGCGATCATAAGCGCGATAGGCGCTCACTAAAAGCATGTTTTGGCGGAGAAGTGGCACAATGGAGCTCTGCCTGTATCCACAAAGTGGCCGCGGCGCCGTCCGTCCCGTAGGATCGGACTCATTGAGGCGTGAGTCGGACCGCCGCGGCGGTGCCGGGCCGGTCCCTCCCGCACAGCGGGCCGGCCGCCAGGGGACACCGTATATACCCAGTTAGCTATGCCTGTTATGACAGGTTGGCTCTGATGATACAAAGTGAAACGCCGGGTCAATCTTCTCATGTAGCGATGTATTGTTTTGTACAGCGTAAGCCAAGTGTGAACAATCATCGCTTCGTACCGCTCCTTTTTGGTGAAAATGTCACAAAGTGAAGAAATATATGTCGAATGTAATCACACTATAATTATTTTCGTTGGTTACGAAAACAGCATGACTTATTACAGAACACATAACAGAATGCAGATCAGCATAATGTGAGACGAAAGCTTTTACATTAGGCGTTTTCGCGATGGAACTCTACCGCTAGTATAACTTTTTGAAACAATTACATTGTAATATGCTATAGTAAACAGGCTTCAGAAGAACTTTTGCATGGAAAACACAACACATTAACTTTTACGTCAATCTGTATCCCCCGAGCCGCTGCTATTTGGCTGAAGCGCCTGTACTGGCTCTCAGATCCCATCTCCTCCGCGATGTCCGGAGCAGCATCTCGACAGTTCACGCCTATCGCACTACAAAACAGCCATCCGTAAACGTCGCCGTGATCGAGCGATCCGCTTAGCGGCCGGTCCAGATCGCGTCACGGCGAGCCGCGGAGGACGGCCTGCTCGCCCCCGGACACCGCCGGACACGGGGGGACAGCGGCGGACACCGGCAGGACACCGTCGGCCGAAGGTCGGTCGGACAGCTCTCTGAAGGCTGATGGATCGGCACGGGGGCCGGAGCGGACCGGGCCAAGTGTCCCCTGTCGCCCCCACGTCTCCAGCGGTGGGTACAGGCCGAGGACAGCTGTCTGGTCCCTCGCGCCAACATAACTTACGAGTACCTGTGTAAGTACATGGTGCCTCAGAAGGCAAGCTATTGCCGTTATTTAACATATTGTTGGTAATGACATTCATTTTGATTTCTTCATTTGAGTACTAGAGGTGCTAGCGCTGGTATTAAAAAATTCCTAGGATTTCTGTTTTAACGCACGACCGGCCAGGGGGTGCTAGAAATAGCATCACTCCGTTAATTTCTTTGCTCTGCATAACCCAAAAATACACTCTTACATCGACATACAATTTTCAGTACCTTTAATCCTATCAAATCCCTGTTAGCTTCAAAACGTTTTTGTTGTTGTTGAAATTTTGACCATATGTCACCTTGACCATAGGTCACCTGACCATGAACTTTCATTGCATCATATTGTAAAAATGGTTCATCGTATCGAGCTTCATGTGCAAAACAACCTATAAAACATGTTTGCATAACATCCATAGATATTTTACTAATAGTGGCCTTTTGTGCTCTGACGTGCTCCCTCACCTTTTGCTTATAACTTTTACTGATACAGGAAATGTGTAATGCCTTTGAGCACAAATTGTAAACAATGGTCGCAATATAAAGCATTTCATGGTAATATATGTTCCAAAATAAAATACCTCAATCATTAACTTTGACCTGACCGTGACATGACCAGTGACCTTGAGAACCCAATGTTAAGCTTTGGGACTTGGCTCATTAAGACTTGGCTCATTGAGAAATTTCGATCGCCGCATTGCCCGTCCGGCTGCGGTCTTTGATTTTGAAGGTAGCAAGGGAGGGGTGCAATTTTAAGCACCCCTCCTTAGCGGGTCCTGGGTGGCGAAATATTCAATATGTGCCGTGTTAAAAGGTGCTTTTAAGATCAACATAAGATACACTAATTAATATATCAACCCACGACCCGCTGGGGGACCAGATGGGGCTGAATGAAACATCTTTGTTTTCTCAATAACCAAAAACAGCATACTGAGTCGATATATTGGCAATGTTTTTATGTGTTCCACCTATAAATTTCATCTCGTCTTACACAAAAAAAAAACATTTGATATCAATATCTTCAAAAAACTTTTCAGTGACGTCATATACACTTTATATAGTATGCTGACCTTCATGATCCAAAATAATCTGTCTCTTTTCGGTTGAACTCCAAAACGCCCGCCTCCTCTGTTGAACAGCAGCATTGGCGGCATTGCATTTTGCAATATAAACCGGGTATAACTACAAATAGGTGTCTGTAGTGTGCTTGTGTAGTTGCCTTGCAGCCTGCTATAAAGAAAATAACTTGATTTTTCTGGACCTCACAGGTCAAATAATCAGGATCCAATGGTGACTTTGAGATGGGACGGATCATGGATTTAAAATGTCGTTTCGTTTGTTTATATGTGACATAACGCATCCATAGATAACAGGGGCTATTACATTTAACACCCCACAGTGGCTCGCGTACAGTAAAATAACCCGATCAGTACTGGGTTTATTAATCGTGGCATGTAATGGCAGACTCACTATGGCGAGGAGGTCAAGATAAGTTAGAGAAACTACATCATACCTTTCACGTCTATAAATTGGGTTGTCAGTCACACAGCCACACTGTGATTCAGGGTATGCCGAAAAGCATATTCCTATTCCAGGAGCAGCTCTACACCATCGTCATAACTATCTGAGGGCGAGAGGACTTCATATATTATTCAGGACCACCAGCGCAACGCTCCAATATTTCAGAAATAATAAATCACCCAGCACAGCCGCCTACCGCACTTGAGCAGAATGCTAAAATCATGTACCGATAATTGACTGTACGTCGATCCCGCATTACGCAAGGGCATCAGTCCATCGGATACGCATCACTTTTTATGATAACAAAAAACAACTGCCTCTTTTACGAGTGCGTGCGTGCATCCCGTTCAGTTGTAATGGAAGCTGCATCCACTTCAATAAGACGCACTGATATGTGACAAGCCCAACAGACTGCTTCTAAGTACCATGGTGTCGTGCTGCGGTCGAAACACTGCAGTGGACAAAACATGGCCGACGTGAGTCTAAAAGTGGACACTTTTTATCTGCGGCCTTTATCGGCATTTGGCGCCACATGCCGCGCAAAGTGAGTCATAATGGGTCTCTACCAGATAGCCAGGACAGGATAAATATACGGCAATTAAATAAACAAGACAAATGCATTGAACTTCTATCATAATAACTTGAGCCAAAGATCCAGAACATAAAGCAACTGCATTGCAAACACGTTGCCGATGGACGTGCGAACGCCACGCTCTAATGAAATTCAAACAGCGACATGCATATTGCTATATTTACTAGCTTATGATCCTGTCCCCTGACCTCCTGATGGACGCGGGGTGCCCGGTCAGTCACGGCACTACACGGCTCTGCTGCTGTGACTCCTGACTAGCAGCTGAACCGCGGCTCACTGTCCGGACCCAGGACGGCGTGGGACCGGAGCGATCGCCGCGGTACGGCACACCATCACGTTTGTACCGGAATCCGGCCGGCGTCCGGTCCGGTCGGCTCCCGGGGCGCCGGACTCCGGCTCCGGGCAACTCCCAGCGGAGGCCGGCACGGAGAGCGCATCGGCCGAGTGCCGCGCGCGACGACGTGTCCGTCACAGGTTACCGTCGCCGAGAAGACGGCGCCGGGACAGGACAGGAGAGCTGGCTGTTATGCGCAGCCAGGGCGGACTATAGGAGAGCTGGTATACGCAGCCAGGGCGGACTATAGGAGAGCTGACTCTTCATACGGAGCCAGGACGGACTATAAGAAAGCTGGCTCTTCATACGGAGCCAGGCAGGACTATAAGATAGTTGACTCTTTATACGGAGCCAGGCCGGACTATAAGAAAACTGTTTCTTCATACGGAGCCAGGACGGACTATAAGAAAGCTGACTCTTCATACGGAGCCAGGGCGGACTATAAGAAAGCTGACTCTTCATACGAAGCCAGGCCGGACTATAAGAAAACTGACTCTTCATACGGAGCCAGGACGGACTATAAGAAAACTGACTCTTCATACGGAGCCAGAGTGGACTATAAGAAAGCTGACTCTTCATATAACGGAGCCAGGCCGGACTATAAGAAAGCTGACTCTTCATACGGAGCCAGGGCGGACTAAAAGAAAACTGACTCTTCATGCGGAGTCAGGGCGGACTATAAGAAAACTGACTCTTCATACGGAGCCAGGGCGGACTATCGGAGAGATGACTGGCGCACGGAGCCAGGGCGGACTATCGGAGAGATGACTGGCGCACGGAGCCAGGACAGGACAGCTGTCGGTCGTCCGCCAGGTCGAATATGGAACACAGAGCTGACGTGTGAGAAGAGACCACGTTATCTATGGTCGGGGTAAGAAGCGCTGTAGCAGGTCCCTATCCGGCAGACCTGGTGCCAACGCGAGGCTGGGCTGACAGGAGGACGATACGACTGATATGCGATACGATGTCCGATGGCATCTCTACAAAGATTTGATCCAGATATTTCGCCTGACCGAGATGACGTGACGACGCATTCTGAACATTTAAAAAATATAATGATTCGAGACAGTCAGTTAGCATTCCACTGCATATTATGTGACTATTTTTTCCCAGGATGTGAAAATATGTGTTTTGATAGGAGTGATAAGCATGACAAAAAAGTTATGGACAAATTGTTCCAGATGAGTGTGAGATAAAGCAGGGAACATTAATCATACGACAGAGATGCGTTTGTGTTCCCGTACTTATGTCTCACATGGAAATAAACTTGATGTCTGTTTCACCAGTGTAGTTGAGCTGTTTTCTAATAAAATAGGGCCTCTGAGGGAGCTATATGGTATGTGCAGAAGTGAAGCCACTGCTATCATCACCGGTCCCCAAGAAGCAGTCATGACCACTCTCTTGGGATCTGTTATCTAATGTATGGAGCATAACGGAAACAAAACTGGAACGAAGGAAGGACACAACTTTATTGTCACCAAAAACAGCTAGAAATAGACTGATCTGAATTAGCTTCCTCCTTCTCCTTATTAACGTCAGAACTTTCTTGGCTTTAGAACACATTACGCTGAACCACTTGAGTTATGTTTTCCTACAATTATTGTTTTTAATAAAGGTATTCAATTTTATGTGTGTATTATGTACGGTGTTATATAGTTAAGAGCAGCATTGAGCTACAAAGAAGGTGATCATGTATATTTGTAGAACTATTCATTGACTTACTGTGGCCTTCAACAAATGATTCCGACTGGTGCCAACGAGTCAAGTTCAGTGCGAAACATAGGCGGACATGGAGACTGCGACTGGCGAACAGGACGGGATCTGGAGACTTGAGCGGGGTGCAGGAAGGAACCACCATGCCGGTGCTCTACAGCACTGGGTCTATTTTCGGCAAGGCAACATTGCCAGTGGCGCATGCTACTTTCATACAGACTGAACATTATTTGAAAGTCCAATACTAACATTTTAGTCTATTAGTTTGCGGTTCATGTCCTTGAAATGCTAATATCACCATAATAAAGGGTAAATGGAAACTGTTCGAAAGTTTTTGTGTCAAAAACCATTATCCATACACCAAAAAGAGATACATTTTTAGAATTAG
>JARBER010158699.1:0-10476 GCA_030265075.1 Balanus glandula
TTTCTTGTTTGCACCCAGATGAAACAATGCACCCCATCTCCACTCACAAAAAGAAACAGACTGAGACGTGCAGCGAAACCGGACATTGTTTACATTAGTGCGGAATGTCTTTAGGCAATAGAGAAACTTTAATCACAAAATCGTCCACAATTATGGTAATGGAGAAGGTTGTTAATAATAATCATAATGTAATTAAACATTAAATATATTTCCATATAAGTTACATTGAAAAAAACATTCACAAACGTCCATCTCACAGCACTACTTTAAAGTAGTGCTGTGAGTAAGCCATCTAGTGACGTCATACATAATGACGTTACAATTGCGTCAGACATTTGGCGCGTAACTGCCCGGCGGATTTGTGTGAACCAGTCGGCCGGCTCGCGCCGACGGCTCTAACACACATTTACACACCGCGGATGAATCCTTCTGACCGAGGTCCATGTTTTTATTGATGATCTGTGCGTTTTATGTGGTGGAGATCCCGAATCCATGGTCAGACAAGCGAGGACCGAGGTATCGGTCCTCGCTTGGGAAATTGGTCCTCGCATCGCGTGTGTTTAACGGGCGTGTGTCCTCGGTTGGAAGGGCTTACACGTGCACACACACACACACACACACACACACACACACACAGTGTCATCAAGACGCGTCGATCTATTTGCATGTTGTTTGTTGGTCATCTTTAAAGTTTGACCTCAGGTCAAGGTCATGTGGTGACCCAAGTAGGTCATGTTACATATTGGGCGACGCGTCTTGACGAAACAAACACATTGGTGTCAATTTAACTTCTCTATCTTCATCATGTCGCGACTTATTATGGCACTTTAATACTCCGGCGGCGCCTCACATGGGAGGAGTCTGGGAAAGGATGGTAGCCTCCGTGAAGAGGGCTTTAAAAATTGTGATCGTGACCTCTGATAACCTCAAATCCAGATTACTTCACTAATAAGGTTTACCCATTAGGGAGAAACGGGAGCCAACGTGACGGCACGCAGCGGTTGGCAGCAATACTTTTTAATATGGCAGCATATTCTTTACAAAGCGATCGCCGTCCCTCTCCCTTCGTTTTACAGTCACTACTTAAACCTCTCAAAATTTATATTTATACGCGTATTGACGGCAAATTAGATGCATTTCACTAAACAATAAGAATAGACGAATCCGAAGAACAACTGAGTTTTGCTTTATGTGTTAAACTTATGTCGTTATCCTTCGGTAAAGCTCGTGCTTTTAACACACGATCGTACGGGGTAAAGGTAATCTGCCCCCAGGGTGACGTCACGATGAAGTGATCCTGGGATTGGTGAACGGGGGCTGACCTTTTATGACGTCATAGAGGTCACTGATCACAATTTTCACTTGGATCAGCCATAATATCCTATTATAACCTAATACAATAGTATCACGGCTTACATCCTTTGAAAATGAAGCTTTAGAATTTTCCTCCATTAATTTATAATGGGAAGGTCACAAAATTGACCTGACCTTAGGTCACCGATATAAAAAATCCGAGATAAACATTTTGTAGATTTTGATAGCCTTACGCTATCCTGAAAGTTTCAGATTGATCCTTCGGAGTAGGATGTGGCCATGTGGCCTATGTGGCCATGGCATGATGTCAAACTTTCAAAATCGTGAAAAACGGCGGGTCAGGTCGTGTGACCTGAGGACTTGACCTTGAAAGTTGGAAGGTTTATTTTTTAGCAAAGGTGTAAAATTGTTCAGTTAACAGCTATGCAAAATTTGGCGGCGCTGCGCGCGGACGTTTTTTCGCTATCTACAAAAAACCTCCGGGGGCGGGGGGCGGTTATCCGTCCCCCCGTCGGCGCGCAGGTTAAAATACAGTTGGAAAAATCGAAATCTACCACTTCCACATACAACCAGTGTGTACGTATCTTTATACAAAAGACGGACAAAATGACAGCCGCCCCTGCGGTTTTTAAATCACAGGGAAAAAACGGCGGCGGCGCCATTTTTTGCTGCACGCCAACAGCAGGGCCGCTGGCTTCATAAGCATGAAATACTTAGCAAACATTAATATCAAAATAAATACTTGGCTGTATTGGCTCATAACTAGCATACAAGCCGGTTATTCACTTATCCAGTTCGTCAGCTTTTGAATCATCTGCGTCAGTATTGTCTCACAGTTGTCACACCTAGGGTCCAGCTTCACCCCTATTATATATCTCAGAAACGACTGAGCCGTTTGTGTTCAAATTTGGTATGTGGATAGAGACCTCTCAGCCAGGGGCGTATTTAGGGGGGGCATTGGGTCATCCTCCCCTTGGGCGCCGAAGGCGCCAAGTTTGAGCCCAGAAAGGCGCCGGAGGCGCCTTTTTTCCGCGATCGCCTTCCTCGTCAAAGGCGCCCTCCTGTCCAAAGTCGCCCTCCTGGCCAAAAGGCACCCTCGCCCTCCTGGCTAAAGGCGTCCTCTTGGCCAAAGGCGCCCTCCTGGTCATGTGTATTTTTCGGATATGGTATGGATGGCATGTTTCTACATTATTATAGTGAGTTTTAGTTTTCCTTATGGCGCCCTCCTTGGGTAAGGTGGGCGCCCTCCTAGAGCTTACCCCCCCCCCTTCGCGATATTCTAAATACGCCACTGTTCTCAGCCGATGCTTTTCCCAAAAGTCAGGGGTTGTGTTTCTCGCACGTGCGCACGTGCGCACCCCTACTTTATAGCTCAGAAACGGCCGAGCCGAAAGCTGGTTTTTGGTTAGAGTTAGGTTTGGTCCGCCGACGCTTTTCCAAAAGTCTGGCGGTGTACCGCTGCACGTGCGCACTTTTTGTATCTCGAAAAGTACTTACCCCATCATTTTCGAATTTATCATACATTCGTTCGTGCTCCCTCGCTTATCGCCAACTGCGGCGTTTTGCTGGTTATGTGGATTGCTTTGCAGTGTAGTATGCGAGGGGTTCTACTGACATTTGTTCCGCTTGTGAACAGAACAGTAGACAGACGTAACCTCACAAGGCCTGAGTAGTCGAATGGCAAAGTTAAACGCTATGGACTTCGGTGGGTGTTTGATTGTCACCGGGTCATCCGCGTTGCTGTCTCGCCGATCCCGTGAGGCCCATGGGTTTGGCTTCGTAGTCGATAGTCGTAATCGTTGGCCTCGTAGTCGTCGTAGTCGTTGGCCTCGTAGTCGTAAACACAATCTCAGACAGGGGAGGAGCAGGAACTGAGTCAAACTGGCTGTTACTGAGCGAAAATACCTGTGGGGTGAGACAAAAAGACAATGTCCCGCGCCCTCGGTGCACGAACACGCGCCACGCGCGCCGTGCTCTGGCCACTGACATGTTCACCATGGGTTTCGCTTCGACTACTTCTGACGTATCGGCGCCGCTGTTCCCTCAGAAAGAGCGAGACGCCTACATGAAGAGGTCCACATCGACGGAGGGCGTGCTGGGCCAGGTGTCGGGCCGCAGACTGACGGCGCGGCAGGCGAACGTGCTTCTGAAGCAGTACCCCAACCCCAGGTAGCGGGGCGCCAGCCGCGGCTTCGGACAGCTTGTGTGCAGTGGGTGACAGCCGTGCGTCGACGTAGCCCCGCGGAGACTTGCATTGTGTGCGTAAGGTGTGCGTGACTTATAGAATGAATATGCCGATGTCTGTGGTAAGAATGAGTAGCTGGATGGGAATGTAGGCTCGCTTCGGTTACGTATGCCATTTGGAATGCGTGTTGGCTCGAATACAGTTCGTGTGTTGACTGTGCATCTGATTCTGGCCCGACAAGCTGAACGCACGCTATTGAAGCGGCGTTGCGAACTTTCAGAGTAGGTACAGTAAAGGCAAGCGGAAAACAGTGGTGAAACTTTTTCAAATCCATTAGGGTGGCCCAGTGGCCATAATAAAATCATTTGCAGTTTTCACGATGTTTGTTGTTGCGCTGTGAGGATAAAATTAACGTTTTTAAGAATTTGATATTTTGTGAATAAGCTTCAGGATGAAATTATACATGCCATCTTTTGCAGGCACGTAGGCATGAGTTTGCCTAGGAGGGAGGGGGGGGGGGACATCGATTGGGCCCCCTCCCGAGCGATAAAAGGGCCCCATTTCCGAGCGTTCAAAGGCCCATAGACTGTCTAGAAAGCTGTGCTTTTCTTTACATTTATAAGGTTCTAAATTTGTATGTTTCTGACAGTGCAAAATAATTGTTTTTTAGACATCGTCAATGTCGCGGCAACTTCTCTGAGTGCGATTCAAACCAAACAGCTCACAGCTTTGACCACTTCGGTTTCTATTTCGGCTCAAACAGCGCCAGAGCAACGAAACAGACATCCACCGACACAACACGACAGCGAGCAACGGCGAATGCTCCACGAATGAATGGCCGCCAGTACCTCGAAATGCCCTCCTAGGAACAGCTGGGCTCTAGACCTCGAAATCGCAAGCCCCAAATATCCCGGATGACACGCCACGTCCAGCTCACACTAGCGCACGTCCCGGCTCGGCCGGCACTCCTCAGTTAACAACTTCACCGCTAGATGGCACCAGAGGTCAGCCTGATTACAGATGGCGCCACAGTCAGTAACACTCCCCACCTGTTAGACCGGTAATGAGCCACAACCGTCTAACAAACAAACATGATGCGACAACACTTAAATCTAAACACACGCGCGCGAGTACGCTAAACAAATGAATATACAACACGTTGAGCGAATCACTGGCTGACAACGGATCGACTCGACTCGACCCACCTACACCTTCTCCAGCACTTCCAAGTCATGGAGTCTCTGTACCGGTCGTGTACGAACACCACGAGCAGTTTTAACATCAGCCGCTCTCACGACACCGTCACAGCCAAGATGCAAACGTTCCACTACACCCATCAACCAGCGCAAGCTCGGCACATTGTCCTCACGAATTATCACCACGGAACCGATCTGAAGTCTACCACGAGACTTAAACTTTCTCACCGAACGTGGCAGGTTCCCGAGATAATCAGTCTGCCACACATTCCAGAACTTGGCCAACAGGTTCTGACGCTCGACTTCCCTCTCCGTCAGAGAGGAAGCTGAAACCTGAGCCGAATCATCAACAACGGGAACACGAATACCAGCCATTCTTCCGGACAGAAAGTGACTAGGAGTCAGAGGCTGAGAACCGTTCACGTCATCACTAACGAACGTAAGAGGACGAGAATTTACACATGCCTCTACTTCCAGCAGCAGTGTCTCCAGCTCCACCTTGGAGAGGACACCTTTCCCGATAGTTTTCCTCAGAGAACTCTTTACAGTACGAACTAATCGTTCCCACCAGCCTCCCCACCATGGCGCTCGGGGAGCGATGAACTTCCACTCGGGACAGGCAGATCCGAACTCAGCTAACAAGCTGGCGGCTGCACCTCTGAAGGTGCAGGCGTTATCAGAGTACATGGTCGAAGGAGTACCACGTCTCGCACAGAACCTTCTGAATGCCAGCAAGAAGTCAGACAGCGACATGGAATCTACTAGCTCCAGATGAACCGCTCTAGTCACAGCGCATGTGAACAAACAAATGTACACTTTTCGCCTGGGTAGGCAGAAAAGCGGGCCACAGAAGTCTACGCCAGTCACAGAGAAAGGCGGAGCCTTACTTGCACGGAGCGCCGGTAGAGGCGCCACCGGCGCGTTCAGCGCCGCTGCGTCCTGTCTCTGACACGCAGCGCAGGTCCGTTTCACCATTTTCGCTGCTCTCCTTGCTCCGACGATCCAGTACTCGCACCTCAGTGACGTCAGGAGCGTGTCAACACCAGCGTGCTTCAGCAGCTCATGCTGAAATCTGATGATGATGTCAGCAAGATGACCTTTCGGGATCAAGATAGGACACTTGTCACCCAGCGACAGATCAGTGTTAGCAAGTCTGCTACGCACACGCAGCAAGCCCTGCTCATCGATAAACGGACACAGCGAGACGATACGAGAGTTTTTGTCTAGCGCCTTGTGCTCACTCAGAGCTCGACACTCCTCAGGATACGACTGAAACTGGGTCATCCTGATCAGACAAATCTTGGCCTCAGACAGCTCGACATAGCTCAGAGCAGGCGGATCACGTCCTCTCCGCCCTGACGCACTTCTCATCTTCAGCCTCCGAACGAATCTCAACACCAGTCCAACCACGCGAATGGCCTTGATCAGAGAGGAATACCGTTTTATCTCAATGACAGGCGCCGAATGCGAGTCAGTCACGCCAGCTGCTGCTGCTAACTGACTCTCAGCTACTGCAGAATGCTCCGACTCTGAGAGCATGACCTCCTCTGTAGGACAGGACACGTCATCGCCAGCACCGTCCTTCAGCCAATCAGGGCCTGAGAACCAGTGCGAGTCAGTCAGCATCTCAGCATGCACACCTCTCGTGATCAGGTCAGCAGGATTGTCCTCCCCTGGACAGTGCACCCACAGTGCAGGATCTGTCAGGCAGTGTATCTCTGTCACTCTGTTTTTCACAAACTGCTTCCACCTGGATGGATCACCCTTGATCCAGCTGAGCGCCACCATTGAGTCTGTCCAGCACTGGTACAGAGTCTCAGTGGGCAGCTTCAAAGCTCTGCAGACAAACCTGAGCAGACGAGCCGCCAAAAGGCTGCCAAGCAGTTCCAGTCTCGGCAAGCTGACCTGCTTCAGTGGAGCCACTCTGGCACGAGACATCACCAGTGGAGTCACCACCGAGCCGTCCTTCAGGGTCAGGCGCAGGTACACAACAGCACCAAAGCCAGCCTGTGAAGCATCACCAAAAGCATGCACTTCAACAACACGCATAGCATGCCACCCTTCTGCACAGTAGCTGCGGGGCACACAGAGTCCCTTCACATGGCTCAACCCATCCAGCCACCTCAAAAACCTGACTCTGATGTCCTCTGGTACATCATCATCCCAACCAAGGCCTAGACACCAGGTCTCCTGAAAGAGACGCTTCACAGTCATGACATACGGCGTCAGAAGACCCAGCGGATCAAAGAGCCTGGCTATGAATGACAGGATCACCCGCTTGGTCACCACAACATCTGATGGAACATCCACTCCTTGAAACGAGAACACATCCTGAGCCGGATCCCACTGAACACCCAACACCTTGTGACTTTCACCATTAAGATTCGACAAGGCAGGACCTTTGTCCAGCACTACACTGCTGTTCGAGCTCAGCTTGGTCAGTGACATACCTGCTTGCTCTAACACGTCTCTAGCCTCAGAAAACAAAGCACACGCCTCCTCCTCTGTATCAGCACCACTGAGCAGATCATCAACATACATATTCTCCTCAAGCTCAGTGACAGTGTTAGAAGACGGAAATCCCTTCAAATGGTGACGAATAGTAGCTGACAGCAGGAAAGGGCTCGACTTTACCCCAAATGTCACACGACAGAACTTCATGGTTCTGATCCTACCTCTGTGATGCCACAAGAACCTGTGCACCTCCTGGTCCCTGTCACAGAGCTGGATCATCAGGAAAGCTTTCCGGATGTCAGCAGACACAGCAAACTTCCAGCGCCTGAAGCGAACTAGTACCTCCACTAGGTCAGGGAGCAGACACGGGCCAGTCTCCAGACAGTCATTGAGGCTAACCAAGTTGGGACCCTTTGCACTAGCATCAAACACAGGACGCACCTTTGTGGTCGAACTAGACTGACGGACCACAGGTCTGTGAGGCAGATAGAACACCGGAACATCAACATCATCACACACCTCAGCAATGATCCCCTCAGCCTCAAGTTCCTCTAGTGCACAGTTATACTCTGACTGTAACTGAGGGTCCTTCTCTAACTTCCTGTCAAGGCTACGTAATCTGACCTCTGCAGCCTGCCTGTTGTCCTCTACTCTGAGATTCTGCTGCAACACCTCAGGTTTCCATGGCAGTTTGACCTCGTACCTGCCATCCTTGAAACAAACAGAAGATTCAAATCCCTTCAAAACAGGGTCAGTCTCTACATCATCATCAAGCGGACTGATGCCAATAGCATCCAGATCCCAGAACTGTCTGAGTCTAGCTTCTGACACATCAGACATGACCAACAACTGGTGACCACCACTGTCCTGATCCTCAGTTTCGCTGCCAGACAGTCCAGACAAGATCCACCCAAACACAGTCTGCTGAGCTACTGGACCCTGATCAGACCTCAGACACCCTGTGCCCATGAGTTGCCAATAATTGTCCAGGCCGACAAGGATGTCGATCGTGAGCTCACTCCCATCACACGGAGGATCAGCCAGCTCCAAGTTACCAAACACAGCCAGGACACTGGAGGGAACAGAAGGCCGTGCCAGTGGTGAGCAAATAACTGGTACCTCAGCAGCCTCCATCTGAACCACTGTTGGCTCTGACACACATGCACCAGACATCTGAACACGATAGATGTTCCTGGACTTGTTACCACTCTCACCTCCACCAAAGGCAGCATATGTGATCTCCTTTGACCCAACCCACTCCGGAGCACATTTACGCACCAGAGACGAAGACACATATGACCTATTAGAGCCAGTATCAAACAGCACCGTTGCTCGAACATTGCCATTCCGACCCTTCACATACACAGAGGCAGTAGGGAGAACAACACTCCGAGAACCAGATGGCTCAGCACACGACAAGTTGACATTGACATCAGGTGGTGTCTTAGGCACAGTGTTCACATCTGACGTCTGAGCAGACACTGGTTGAGTCACTGGACTGCTCACTTTGAAGCAAGACACAGCATGATGCTTACCTCGACAGCGTTCACATCTTGCACTGCATGTGAACCCCTTGTGCCCACCTTTCAGGCACCGAAAACACAAACCTGAGTTCTTAATCTTCTCTGGCCGGTCACCCACTGCCAGTCTTAGAACGTCCGGACACCTGGCCGTAGGGTGGTTCTGAGAACAGAACTCACAGCCAACCCTGGCAGCTGCGTGAAGCGCTGAAGCAGTCTGCACTCTCTGACCGAACTTGCTGCCCGCAACTTGACGATCCTTGCGCTTCTCCATCTGAGTCTCTGCAACACTGCCAGCCCCACCTGTCGGTCCGGACTGAAACGACTGGGACCTCTTGTAGCACTCAATCTCTTCTTTTAAGAATAACAACAGAAAGTTTAAATCAGCTTCTTTCCCTGCACTCTTTCTTGCCCACTCAACTCTTATCTCCTCCGGGAGACGTGACACGATGATAGGAGTCAGAACAACACCATACTTGTCTCCAGTTATATCAAAACTTTCAAGGCTTCTGACATGAACCAAAAGTTCATCAAGTAGCGGCTGAAGGCCCGACACACTCTGCTTCTTGGGATCACAACCAAGCTGAAGAAGAGCCTGAACATGACTGAAAACAATTTGCTCTTTTCTGCCAAATCTGTCTTTCAGGATCTGACATGTGATCTTGTAGTTCTCTTTGCACAATGCAAGGCCCTCAACACACTTGCTCGCCTGAGCGACTAGCAGTGAACGCAAGTAGGTAAGTTTGGAAATATCCGGCAGATCACTTGAATCAACAGCCACTGTAAACACATCCCAAAACTGAGGCCACTCCTGCACATTGCCAGAAAACTTGGGCAGCTGAAGCTTAGGAAGATGCACCGATTGATCACGTAAATTTGATCCAGATGACCCAGTAGAGGATCTGGCGTCATCACCACTCTCTTGCACTGTGACTGTCTTTCTTACATGACACAGCATCTTGAAGGCTTTGGCTCTGATGTCAGTAGCTTGATCTCTGACTTATCCGGCTGCTTCTATGGCAACAAAAATGTCACCCTCAGGCAGCTCTTGCTCATATTGAGACTCAGCTTCATCAAACACATCAAGCCTTTTATCAAAATCGGTCAACAAGTCTTCAAGCTCGGTTACTGTAACCTCTTTCGAAGTCAAACTCACTTCTAACTTCTGCACTGACCTCGTTAGCCAACCTTGCGCACTGATCTTGCGCCGCTTCAAACTTTCGATATCAGCCATTGCTGATTTTCCCTGGTTTCGGCACCACTATGTCGCGTCAACTTCTCTGAGTGCGACTCAAACCAAACAGCTCACAGCTTTGACCACTTCGGTTTCTATTTCGGCTTCCACAGCGACAAAGCAACGAAACAGAACGCCACCGACACAACACGACAGCGAACGACAGCGAACGCTCCACGAATGAATGGCCGCCAGTGCCTCGAAATGCCCTCCTAGGAACAGCTGGGCTCTAGGCCTCGAAATCGCAAGCGCCAAATATCCCGGATGACACGCCACGTCCAGCTCACACTAGCGCACGTCCCGGCTCGGCCGGCACTCCTCGGTTAATAACTTCACCTCTAGATGGCACCAGTGGTCAACCAGATTTCAGATGGCGCCACAGTCAGCAACACCAGCGCTGGCCGACCTCCGTCCCTCGAGATCGACCTTCATTCGTTTCCCTGCCTGCTTGAGGCCCCGGAGGTTGACATCCTACTAGGTTCTCGACAGTGTCGTTTGATGTGTCCCATCTTGTTGCAGTTCCAACACGGCCCAAGTCCCGTCTGTCGGCTGTCATCTGATCGTCTTGTTCCT
>JARBER010158710.1:0-10476 GCA_030265075.1 Balanus glandula
TCTCTCTCTCTCTCTCTCTCTCTCTCTCTCTCTCTCTTTGCCCCTGGCCTCATCCTTAGGAACAATTTTTTATCCAATGAGAGCCCGTTCAGGGCCCGTTCTGGCCTCCAGAAGGTCTATTTCGACTTTCGACTTCGAAGAGCCCACTCTTATCTTCGGAGTGCCTACTGTGGCTCCCAGACCTGTCGTACAGAGAGCTTATATTCTGATCTCCGCAGGTCCCACAGCAGCATCCGAGGTGTCACTGTGAACCCAAGGGCCCTGGGGCCTTACTTTGACCTCCAGAAGGCCCACTCTAACCTCTTAGGAGCCATTTGAGGTAATAGATGACTCAATGTGGCCTGCAGAGGGACCGAGGACAACAGTTGGGCCTGATCTGATCTGAAAGTTTATCAGGTTATTTCAAAGTTCAGCAGGAGCTACGAAGATCAGAGTATGCCAAAGTCAAAGTAGACTTTTTGTCGGACAGAACGGTACCTTAACGGGCTCTCCACGGACCCAGATGGATCTTAGGTAGGGACTGGTGAGGGGCAGAGCGGGCCCCCTGAATGCCAGAGGGATCTTTCAATAAAGCAGAGTGAGCCTTCTCCAATCCAGCTTGGGCCCTTTAAGAGGTCGGTCTGGCCCTGCGGAGGCCGAGGGGTTATTATAAGCCAATGCGGGACATCTAAATGCCAGACAGAGATATCTGTTGGTCGCCAGTGTAAGCCCTCCAGAGCAAGCGTAGGCTCTCTGTGGGCTATCAGTCTTTCTGAAAGGTCGTACTTTGGTTTGAGACGCTGTCAAACACAACGCAAAAAATATTGTTTTAGGTATTTAATTTTGAAATTATTATCTGATTTGAAGTGAAATGGTGAAGTATTCAGTATATTTCCTTTTATAATCATGTTGTGTTTTTGTCAAGTTCACTCGCTTGGGTAAAACTGTGGCGCTAATATAAGTCACCTTTAGATCTGTTCAGCTTGTCGGCCCAACAACTTTAAAAATCGACACCACTGCTACATATACATATCACTGCAAGAAGGTATAGGATGAGTGTAGCAAAGATGAATGTATTTCAAGCGCTGAGATTATAACTCTAAGTACACATAAACACTTACAATGCATGCATCTGTGCTACACACACGTCTAAAAACAGTATATACGGCGCTGTACGAGCGATTATTTGCGAGAGATCTCGTTTACGCATAACAGCACTGCTATCTTTCAAGACCTATATCATGCACATTTTTAAAGCTATACGCATATTAAAGCTATCGTCTAAATGAAAAATGAGCACCCTTTCTGAATATGCAATAGTTGATTTCATTTAACAATGAATTTGCATTATAAATAACTGCATTTATGCAAAATGTCCCAAAAAATGTTAGTTGTTATACAAGAGCAAATAACTCAAAAAGCGACATTTTCACGACTTAGGGTATCACAGTATCGGATTCCTCATAAAATGGTGATCTAGATGGTACTCAATTTGGACACGGGTATTTTCAAAAGCTATTTACCGTCTTTTGGGGCACGTAGGTACAGCGAGTTTATACTCAACAACACATACCTAAGTTTCCGTCTTGTGACGATCATCAGCCAATGTCTGAACTGGCATAGTGAGAGAGAACTGCAGCATAGTGAGAGATGGTCCACGATCCAAATAACATATTCGTCCTTTTAGCCTAACCCCAATTTTAACCCATACTTTTTCAGCCGATTTTGAGCTCTCAAAATCATTGGCGACTGGTGTCGTCATTCAAAAAGTTTTTTTTTTACTAAATACCAGACAAATAAATTTCACCGCTGTATTTTTTGCTATTAAAAAGTGGTCTTGAAACTCCCCCAGTCTGCTCAGGAGTGAAAGAGGAGTAGGTACAAATTTGAAGAGCCCTCCCCCCAAGCACAGAACCGTTCCGAATATGAATATGGATGTTATAACTTTTGCTCTGTTTGCACCCAACACATAGAGGTGGCGACAGGTTCAAATGCATTACTTCAGGGCTGCTAGAAAGCGTAAACATGGGGGCAGTGAAGTATCCCCGGCCTGCTCCATTCGCTTAAGTAAAGCTATGAATTATGAAACAGATATATTTGTGTGAAATACAATGGACGTAAAATGGAAAATTCCAAAGACACAAATCAAACACAGAATGTATACTTAAAATAAACGTGTTGCGTGCTATACGTAGCGGCCGCTCTTATAGAGTCGCTCTATCCCGCACCGCGCACCACATTTTCCGAGATATGCACATAGGTGCGTCCTAGTACCAACAGGTCACTCGTTCTTTGGACAGTGGACAGTGGACACTACACAGGTACAGGTGCCATACGCAGCTGCCAGCTTCTCATACGTCCGCCGTGCAGCTGCAAAAGCCGCGTTGGAAAGCAGCAGAAACATCCAGAAAAAGACTATTGTAGTGGATTGCCAAATGTGTAGGCCCTTAGTATAAAACGTACCTAAGACACGACAAATATATCTTTCAGCTTCTACTTCGAGTGCTACATGACCAAACATGTCCATAAGATGCCTTTATGAGTTGATTTGCAAGGCATTACCTACCTACTTATATAACAATCACAACAGTCTTGTTGAAATTATTGTTACATGCGATTCGTGGGTATATTTAAATTGTTTCATACCAATTTGTAAATTAGGTACCTATTCATGATGATGATGATGATTGGTGTTTATCGGCGCACCGACACTAAGGTCATACGGCGCCCAGGGGTACCTATTCATGGTGAATCGAGTCATGATTCAAGAATCGCATCGTTTTGACAAAGAATCAGAGGTGAATCTTTTCCTTGTATGCAAGGGGGCAATGCTTTATGGCATCGCACCACCGAAGGCTTTTTTGCATGTCCCAAATAAAGCGTTGAGAACAAAATCAGAAAAATTGGACAACAGTTGGCAAAAAGTGGAAAAAATATAATAAAGAATGATAATTTGGGAAAAGTTCAACTTCCGTGGGGCATCGTATTTCAATTTTTTTGAAAATCTGCAGCTGTAATCCCGGGAGGAGGGTTCGAAAAATCGAATTCCTGCAGCTCTAAAAGCAGAAAGTGTCTGAAAACTTTCGAAAACCTTAGATGGGGCTGTTCCTCAAAGAATACCGCTTGTCAATCGGAAGTGGTTCCAAAGACATTAGCGTCTCAAAACCGTTGCCACGGGCCGAGTTGGGTTGGTTTAGGCCGAGTTGGGTTGGGCCTGCTCAAACTCAGATATTTTGTTCCATATACCACGGACGGAGGTAATGATCTAAGCATCGTAGCACAAGGCTGGTACTGGCACAGAAACAAAACAAAAACGGGAAAAATAATATTTCCCGACAAATTCCCGACTGGGATTCGAACACAGTGAGAGAGAACTGAGAACTGAATAATTAAATAAGTGAATCGGTAGACACAAATAGACTGACGTACCCAAAGCAGGCACTATCACATGAAACGTAGAAATAAAACAAGATAATGCGTGTTTAATAACACTTACCTAACGGGATTTGAGCCCACGGCCTTTGCACGAGTCTATCGCTATCGATTGTAGTATTAAAATCGTCAACTCAACATTGCTTTAGTATGGGAGAGTGAGGTAAGACGGCCAGGGTAGGTAAAATGTCCACCCCTCTGCAGGCTAAACCGCTAACGCTAAGAAGGGGGAACTAACACTACGAAGGGGAAACACGGGACTGCAATGTCCTTTTTCGGTTGGACAGCCCTAGCAAAGTTGGGCGAGTTTGCTCTTCGTAGATATTTCGTAATTTATATTTTTCGAATATAGCCATCTCAGTCGGAACCATTCCTGTTGTATTCTGTAAGCGTTCGCGTCTACAACATTTAACCCGCGCGGCGTAGGGGGGTAAATTTTACCCCCTCCCTCCCGGATTTCGTCGATAACTCAAAAAACGGTACAGATATCAGCATAAAACTTGCTATACCTTATTCTGCATCAATTTTACGTCTTGTACGAAAATTGTGATAAAATCGATTGATAATTTTTGAAACAAATGACGTTTTGCTAACGTCATGTCATGCCACTTTTGATGAAAAAAATGGTAAATGTTTGAAACACCATAGCAAATCGTGGGAAAACGCAATCCAAAAAACAAAAACGTCAAAAGACAGGAAATAAAGCTCTCTACAAAATGGCTGTATCGGATTTTCAAAATTTTGAGTTTTTGACCCCCAAAATTTCAAAAAACTTTTTTTTTCAAAAAGTTAAAAAAAGTTATCAAGATATTTTTTTTTAAAAACCGGAATATATGTGAGAGAACTACGCATGGACAATGCAACACCAAATGTCAAAGCAATATCTCTGATTTTGACTGAGCTATAGCTCCCTGAGTGAAAATGACCGTGACGTCATTTTTTTCAAATCGCGTTTTTGGCTTTTTTGAAAAGATACCGACAAATAAATGATAGTATTGTACTTTTGAGGCGAAAACAGTCCAGAAACACCTAACTTTCATTTAATTCAGCTGATTTAAAAGTTTTACCTCAAATGACCCGATTTTGAGCTGAATTTAACCTAAGGGTCATTTAATGAGGTCAGAATGAAAAATAGTACTTTTATCGAATTATACCTGTAAAATTGATCTAAAAACTTGTGCCGCATGAGTTTCATTGATATTTTGTAAATGGTGACCTTCTGTGACCTGATCTTGACCTTGACCTTCAATTCTACTTTTGGCCATAGGAAATATGAAATGCATACAATTGAGAGGTTTGTGGTTAATAAAATTCAATATAAAAGACTTTGAACGCAAAGCATGGCTCGTCAACTCGAGAAACTAGAATTTGACCTTTGACCTGACCTGTGACGTCACATGTGACCTCCAGGTCAACAAAAATTATTTTAAGCTCGACAACGTTTTCGTGGCTATCGATTGCCGGCTTGCGCGTCTCGCTGCGGTTTATGGTTCGGAAGATACGAGGGGGGGTAAAATTTACCCGCCTACGCCGCGCGTTCGGCTGGAGACCTCTACGCCGCGCGGGTTAAGTTAATACCTTAACATTAACTATGATAAATGCATAATCAGTCAGTGTTGACTGTTGAGTTGCAATGGTGTACAAATATTGATTCATTTTGGCGTCCGATACAAATTTATCTGAATTGTTTTGTCAAATGTGGAGTAAGACAGCCACCGTTTGCTCTTGGTGGTTGTCTATGTTAATCTTGAGTTAAAATGTGAAACATTGTCAATAGGCACAATATGCATTGTACAATTTTAGTATGCATGTGGACTGTGGAGTCAATAATAAATCAGTCTTTTATAGCTGAATTACTCGTTTTATCTATCGAAGGGTAGATTCGAACTGATAACAGTTCGCTTACCTAAACGGAAATTCTCTAAGCAATATAATCATAATTATTAGGTTAGAACTTAGAACACTGAAGAACAACAATATCGCTATTACCGTGCTGCCTTGCTGCTCTCCATCACCAAATGCATTTAAGAAGTGTGGCCGTCTTACCCCACGACAAAGACCGTCTTACCCCATGGGGTGGGGTAAGACGATATTATACAAACTTCCCTAAAATAAAAATATCATATTTATTAACAAAAAGAAGGGAATCGCTTCCAAGGATTTTGAAAAATAAATGTTTGAGGTAGTAGCAGGCAAAACATCAGTCTCATTTGCCACCATTAACCTAACCAAATTAGGCTCCGAAGTTAAGGTGGCCGTCGACCCCACTCTCCCCTATGTATGCATGTTTTGGCACCATAAGGAGCAAATTTTGAGTCATCAAACCTACACTGCCCTTCGGTCGAAAATCGATAACATATCAATATCGATAACGATATCGATATTCCTTTTATGCAAGCCTCAATTTGAATCAAGACAGCTTGGACATTCTGAACAGATTAGTTTGATGATTTGCGATGGGTATGTGTGCCACCTAACCAGCCAATTGCAGCTCCTCTAAGCGAAAAACATCAATAAAAAATATTTATATCAATAAGCCATAATTGAACGTGAATCAGAATCAGAATCCGTGTTGAATTACTGCGCACAGGCGTGAATCACTGGTGAATCGATTCGTTGAACTCTGAAAAGTAGCGTGAATCAAAACTTTCAGTTGAACGGGAATCACGTATGAATAGATTCTTCCAACAAACAATAAATAATCGTTTACCAGTCGGGTTTCATATCTGATCAGCCTGTCCACTGGGTATGTGGGGCGCACTCTGCTTCCAGAGACGGATGCGGGCTGCCTATAGACTATAGCGACTGTCGCCGTCCCTGCCATCGATTATTGAGAGCGTCCAGACTGAGAGCCACTGGAGTGGGCCGGGGGCGCGCGGACGTGCCCTGAGTCGAGCACGGTGCGCGACCCGACCGTCCACCCGGTCCGGCCGCCGGGTCCGCTCCCTCGGCTCTGTGGTGGACGGTCACGGAGCCAGGTCGCCGTGGATTCAGAGCCGGACGCAGGCGCAGGCGGACAAACTTCATTGCAGAAGGCTAATCACTAATCAGGCACTCCGGGCACAGCAGGTCGCCCAGGATCCCGAGCATGAAGGTGGATAATTGACAATTTCATTACTGGCATTATTACTAGCGAGCGCCAAGCGCTTGTTCGTCTTTCCGTGGCAGGTACTAACGGGTGGTCACTAAGTTTTTGGACAAACTTTGACATGTTGTAATTAGTTCATTTTTAATCGTTTTCATGTGAAATTTTCACAATGAAAGAACATTTTATTTTGCACATACACGCAAAAAACAATTTATGTACCTAAATTCCTCAGTGGTCATTACTTCATTCTCCGAAAAGCATTTTCGAGATTCGGCGGCCAAATTCGTCGTATTACTCCAAATTTCAACAAACCAGAGTTAGTATCGTATATGGCTCGAAGTTCGCTGTTGATGTAACATTGTCTTCATGAACATTGAACATGGTTCGAAGCGCCTTCACGAGACTGACACGATGGTGTCAAATATTTTTATATATCTCTCTTAGGTAAACATATATTTGCGAAAAACTGTTGGTCTTATTTGCGAGAAAAAAAGTTGTAAGTGTGATGACCGGGCTCACCCCTTTCCTGCACTCTCTTATTTAGCTGCTCTACCGTCTGACCTTGGTTCCGCTCGCGGATCGGCCGCCGCCGTACACTGTCACGTGACCGGCCCGACAAGGGGTCGGAGCCGGGCGGCGCACGCTGTCGTGTACGAGCCCTGAGCACGCGCTGAAGTGTGCCAGTTCAAGGCATGTAATACAGAGAAGCTGGTGCTTTCTCTTTGCTATCGAGTCCAGATGAGTTACGAGAGTTGGAGAACAAGAAACATAACGGTAAGCTAGTCATAATTTTGTTTGACAATCTTTGAAACGCTATATTTTGTACATTTTTAATCATTTTAGGTGAAATGTTGAAAGATAAAATAACATTATATTATGTTTATACGTGTAAAAAATGGATAATGCATTTTAATTCCTCAATAGGCATGTCATCCATTTCCAAACTGCATGCACGAGATCGATAGTTGGGGCATTCCACGACAGATTTACAAAAAAATCGTAAATTAACACCGATCCCCTCAGATTTTAGTGCAAATCCGCTCATGGGGTATTTCGGCGCTCTGGATTCATCTGTGCTCGTCTCAGCTACCCCAGAGCAACGGCTACCGTGCTATAGCCTGCGGCGTTTTCAACAAGCCACGCGACGTGGGTATGTTTAGAGGCTTATATCTCATAGTTATGTGATATAAAATGTACCAACCTGCATATCGCTGAATTCGTAATGATCAGAGGATTAATTTGGTTAAATCATATTTGAAATTTTTTTACCTTTGACCTGACGACCTCGTAATATTTGGTCATGCTATTGAATTGCAACATTACTCCTGTGAAAATGTTGCAATTTCTTTAGCTAAAATTTACCTTTGGACGCTACCTTTGATGCTAAAAAAAAATTGGAGATAGAAATGTTCTATAAGTATTTTTTTAAAGCCTATATTTCGCCTAATGAGGGGCTCTCATAGACACTCATGTGTTTGTTCTTCAATAACTTAATATATTCGGTGGGTTTACCTAAAATTTTCAGATGTAAAATTAGCAGCAAATATACGTATCCTGACAAAATTGTGTTACAATTGGTCAAGTATTGTTGGAGATAATTACGTTTTGGTGACGTCATGTCATAACACTTTTGATTTTACTAAAAGAAAATCGTAAAAAATATTTTTTGAAGGTAAATTTAAATTGAAGCATTCGAAAAAAATAACAAAACATTTTGACGAAATAATCTACTCTATTTAAAAAAAAGTTTTTTACTTTGCAAAAAAAAAAAAAAAAAATCTTTTTTTCACATTTGTTTGTTTGTTTTTACAAGATATTACAAATACCCAAAACGTGTGTGAGAACTATATATGGACAGTAATCAAACCGAATTGCAAAGCAATATCATTATTTTTGACTGAGTTATATCACTGAATTATGGTTCTCAGTTGTATAACTCACTCAAAAAGAAGGATATTGCTTTAAAACTTGTTTTTTAAATTTGTGTGCGCATAGTTCTTACAAATGCATTCCGGTAATTTTAGTACCTTGCAAAAAAAAACTAAAAAAAATTGGGAAAATATTTATTTTGTATTTTGAAGGGCTAAAAATTCAAAATTTGGAAAACTAAATATTACCATGCTGTAAAAAATGCATTTTATTTTCTTTTGAAATCCTTAATTTGCAAGTTGCTTCAAAAAGACATTTTCTATGATTTTTGTTGTTCAAAACAAAAAAGGTGAGGCATGACGTCACTAAAACATAATTTTCTCCTTAACAGTTTGATCAATTTCCATGAAATTTTGTTAAAACATAGGAATTGATTCTAAATCATGGAATGTAAATTTAGGAAAGATCCACTAAATTTGTATGATGTTATTAGAGAACAACCTTAGGGGGGTCTGTTAAGATCCAACATTAGGAGAGAGCTAAAATTAAAAAAAGTTTTTGAGATCAATGCAACTACCCAGAGGTAAATTGTGGCAAACAAAATTGCAATATTTTAACTGGCGTCACATTGCAATTCAATGATATGTTCTAAGGACATGACATCATCAGGTCAAAGGTCACAATTTTCAAATCTGATTTGACCAAATTATTCCTCTGATCATTACGAGTTCAAAAATATGCGGGTCCACGCAATTTATATCATATATCTATGAGATATAAGCAACCAAACAAAATATTCCGCGGGACCTGTTGAAA
This sequence comes from Balanus glandula, assembly GCA_030265075.1. Lineage (NCBI taxonomy): Eukaryota > Metazoa > Arthropoda > Thecostraca > Balanomorpha > Balanidae > Balanus > Balanus glandula. The sequence goes on from JARBER010158710.1 coordinate 9,185, forward strand.
ACGCCGCAGGCTATAACTCAGTGGTCGTTGCTCTCAGCAAGCTGAAACCAGCCCAGATGAATCCAGAACCCTCAAATACCCTATGAACATATTTGGACCGAAATCGGAGGGGGTCGGTGTTACCTCTGAAAATCTGTCGTGGAATGCCCCAGCTGTTTTCTCATGGCCAGCGTAATTATATATCGCTAGCGTTCAAAGTAATATTTCAGTCCGAGGGGTTCAACCGAATAGCCAGCCCTATTCGTGGGGTGTTGGAATATCTCAGCAACTAGAGTGAATATGGATTAATGAAGTGGGTGAAATCAGGATCTTTAAAATCAAACAGTTGTCAACCAGTGGACATAGCATTGAGCAATGTGAGTAGGTTTCCCTTCTTTAGTCCTATTAGTGGTAGGCTCCTGGTTATCTCTATTAGTGGCGGGGGGGGGGGGAGCAATAACATCGCCCACTCATATCTGGCGATCGACTCGTATGATTGAAAAAACACTCCCCTAACCCAGATCTACTTTTTGAAAGAAAAAAAATGCTTTAAAAACAATTGAATAGGAGTGACAGGGACAACACAAACTTTTAATGGTATTTTGGATCGACTACAGCTGTAAAGCTTATCAACCGATTTCAACGTAACCTATAATATATCGATTACCACTGAATTGAACATTGATAATGTCGGCAATTTTGGAGCAATCAAAAATAATCGGCGATTCCAGTCTCCAGGTCACTAAAGGTGTGGTTCAACTTTATGCGTAACAGTTTTGTGTGTGTAAATGAGTTGATAACTGTTGTGACATCAGTCAAAACATTTATAAACATCTTGTTATCTATAGGCGGTGCCAGATAAGTGAAAAATGGAGGTTGACAAGAATAAGCATAACCCACCTTTTTTAGTCCCTGGAACCGCCTAAGCAGAACAATTTATGAATTTCACCATGAACCATGATATTATATCCGTTTTAATATGATCAAGCACTGTCATGTCTCAAAAAGTTGATACGGTTTAGCTCAACCAAAAATACTGTTTAGGATTTGGCCTCCACATAAACCAAAAACCCTTGCTCTAAAAAAATCTAGAAAATTTCAGAAAATTTATCCAGGAAAACTCAGTAAATTTCAAGAGCTTTCCTTTTAACGTTCAGAGATATTCAGGAAAACCCAAGGTGTAATACGAAAACGACCCCGTGACACCAATAGAGTTAATCAATGAGTCCCTGAATATTACCATATGCCGAGATATCCCTTTAGCACTAGCTCAGGGGTGTGGTAAAAGATTTCAGCTCAATGTTATTTGAATT
>JARBER010158721.1:0-10475 GCA_030265075.1 Balanus glandula
AAGATTTCTTATTGAACTCGCCTTCGGCTCGTCCAATAAAAAATCTTTTTCAGGCGCTCGTCCATTAAATTATATTATCATGCAATAGATACCAGAGCGTGAGACCAACTGAGAGACCGATTCATATTCATATTCATATGCAGAGAGTTTATCAGTAAATGCATGTGTTTGTGAATCGTAATGCTGAAACCATTGAGAAAAACACCAGAGGAATCCCTAGGCAAAACTCAATGCTACCAAGAATTGGTAAACCACGGAAGATCAGATTTATCAACTTATGGAGATAGTGATGACAAATAACTCAAAAACACAGAAATATGCAACACGTTAGTGCATATTTCTGTGTGTTTTTGAGTTATTTGTCATCACTATCTCCATATGTCATGGATGCAACACATTATCAACTTATGTTTGACCAAAGTGTTCAAAACTCTGCAAAAAAAAACATTGGAGACATTGTCAGATCAATTAGTGAAGAATCATGGGCTCGGATTTTGGTATCATCTGCGTTTTACCTATTCTTGGTAGAATTGAGTTTTACCACGTTATATTTCTTATTGCAAGAGGTCTCAGAAATGATAATGAACTCAATGGGATCCAATAATATAATTTAATGGACGAGTGCCTGAAAACCATTTTTTATTGGACAAGCCGAAGGCGAGTTCAATAAGAAATATTTCAGGCGCGAGTTCATCAAGTATTGTATCATGCAGTTGTTCAAGACTACGGCCAATATGGTAGGATCCAATAACAAAAGTGTTACTGGATCTTGTGCAGTCACTTCCGGTGTTGTTTTTCATTGGCTTGAACATTACGGTTCATAAACACATGTACTTATTGGTAAAATGTGTGCATAACGCGCTGAATAAGAAAGGGCCTCTCAGTTGCATGATAACTCTACTTAGCAAATGGCTTTGGATTGAACATTGAATTTCTGCATTTCTGAGACCAGACTAGTCAAGATACATGCTTTTTGTTTACATTCATCATTTTTTTAGTTTTTTACTTAGAAAAATCACTATTTCAGACGTGGTCGATCCAATTTCATTCACTTGAACTGGAAGGTTATCCGTTGACCTCAAACCTAAGAAATACGTCCAGAATCCTAGCATGATGGCAACATACTTATTCATTTTGCGTTGCTCTATGTCGTTTTGTTTGAAAGTTAACAGGGGGTCAATTCTAGGACCCCCTCTGTAGTGCGGTGGTGAGAAAAGGTCTCCGTAGGGTGAGGGTCAAATAAGCTTGTAAGACAAGCTTAATTCTAGAAAATTGTATATCAACTAATTGTGGGTGGGCGAAGTGGATCAACTTTTAAATTTGTATTAACTTACTGAAATAAAACAACCAGAGCAAGATAATCAAATGCGACTAAGAGCCAAGCAGAAGAGTTTTCGATGTATTGCTGGGATGTTGACCTTGTAATTATCATCTGAGAAAATAATCGTCTAGGATTGGACGCTTATTGAAGTTCTGAGAAGTTTTAATTATTTTTCATCGTTATAAAAACGCCCCACGAAAAGCTTAAGATCTTTAGCTGATGCTTTTCTCAATTTTGTGTTCTCTCAATACTATTCTCTAAATGCAAACTTTTATTGCAAATATTCACGCACGATTTTAAGATGCCATCACTTGGCTAAATATGTACATATATATTCTACATAATTTGATGTTGTTCTTTATAAGACCATCCCGATACTTTTACCTATCATAAGAAACAAATATCCGTGAAATAATGAATAATTTCCGTTTTCACTATGTTGTTTTGCCCTGCTTAATACTAATAACCTTATTGATAAATTTACTGTGGTTTTGGTACATTTGGTTGAGGATAAACCTTTTACATGCATTTGCTTTTTGTTAGAAATCTTCCCCATATTTTTTGATACGGTGGAAAGATAAAGTAGTTTTACAAATATTAGGATTGGTGGTAGTAAGCAAGATGAGAATTGAATCCACCTTCTAAAACTTCAGACTAAAAACATTAGGCGGGATGGTGGCGTGGGAGTCAACGAAAACGCCATGAAATGAAAAGTCGGACATTCATTGCCGATCGCCCCGCGTGCTGCACGCACATAGACAAAGCCAAGCCGCTTAGCCCGGCCGCCGGTTGTTCCAGCCGACGCCTCGCCGTCCGACGCCGCGGCGGCCCGCCAGATGGCAGCACCCGTCTGTCATCTGGCGATCTGATTTACTCTCAACTGAACAACTGGATTATAGACGCATTTTTTTTAAAGGTCAATATTTTATTATTATATTGTTTTCAACCTAATGCATCTCTCCATAACCATTGAGTAGTGATAATACCTACTGGTTATCTAAATCAGTTATTTATTTTTTGGAATTTATAATACCTATACTAAAACCTCTATACCAAAACCTCCGTAAGGTTTTACTCAGTAACTTTTTCTCTGCAGTGCACACATACATCGTTAAAAATGTTAATGAATTCACTTCACTATTTTGACTTGATTTGCAAATTTCGTTTTGGGTGTGACCCTAACATAAACAAAATTAAATTTAAAGGGTCAAGTTCCCACTTCCCACCTTACCCATCATATACTTATACTTGATCATATATTTATACTTATATTTGAGTTGAGATATAAATATTGATAGCAGGCCTGGAAATTAAGCATGGCATCAATGAAAACAACCACAATGGTTCAATGAAAGGATATTCGAGACTTAATTTTCACATTTGCAAATAATAAGGCCCATGTGTATTGGTATTGGAGCTTAAAGCCAGTGACGAAAAACTAATTTCGCTGTTTGAATTGCGGTATACCTTATTCATGAATTTTCGTTGGATGTTTTGTCGGCCGTATAGTTTGGCAGCGCTAATATTTCTGTGTTGTCTTTATATGCCGTCACTTACCCAAGTTCCCCCTCAAAATAAAGTTGAGTTTTTCTAAGGTAACATTTTTTTTATGAAAAAATATCAAACATGCTCAGCTGACCTCGTCTGAAATTTGGATATCAAGTTAAGTGTGATTCCATAGATTTAATAAGGGTGACTGGCAATGTCCCTTTAATGACCTCGAATTATCAAATGCTGCGGTTAGTGGTTATCAGTGGGTAAGCTATTCCAAACGAAATTCCGATGTTAATATATTTTGCTGAATCTACAACCACCAGAAATGACTCCTTACCGCATATGTAAAGTGATCTCGAAATATACAGGGATATTGATTACTTTCATGCTTACAAGACCCTTGTAACAATATCCATTTTGCTGATTGCTTGAGTATCTTGTGATATCATTTATCCAAATTTCTTTGCAACTACATATGTTTTACATATGTTTCGAGCTGCTGAATAAAACGTCTCTCTTGTTTGTTCAGTGAATGATTAACGACGCACGATTATTCTCAAACACGATTATACATTTAAGCATTTCAAGCAATGTTACACGGCAGTCCAATATTGTCTTTGTAAGTATTGTCTGGGTCATGAACATGTATTTTCTGTATTATCAAGACTACATGCATTTCGAAATTTGATAAACAACTCTGTCGTAAAACAAATCACGGTGCTGCTTCTTACGTCATATTTATGTATTCTTCTCACGATAAATATATGCCTGTTCGGAAGTATTTTTTAATCGCTGGCAAGGCACATCCCCTTAAAGACTTAAAGAGACAGTGTTTGAAAGACGTACCTATTGTAGGGCTTATGCAATCCACACATGTTTGGCATAACCTCGACGCCCCGTCCTTGGCCATATTGAATGTCTCTCGATATCGGGGAAGGAACTTCTCTAAAAATGCAGCTCTGTTTACCTGTTAGCCCTATCATGTTCTCGTGTTTCCCTCCTAACAGAGATAAATGTGTCCACTCAGCACATACTGCCTTCATCATCTTTACCATTCCTTTTGTTGGCAGGTGCATAGCGCACTAATTGGATAACATCCCCACAGACGACAAACTTTTCAAAGCTTAAATGTCTTGTTTAGCCGTTATCAGTGTTCATTGTACTTTTGTTTGTGGGTTGTTAGAAATGTACACTCGAGCTCTTGTCGGAGAGCTGTGGATGCAACTATCCGAGCTGCGCTGCTGCCACTCTGTGTAATCCTGCAAACTAGCTGTTTTCAGTGCATGTGTCCGAATTAATCGCTCTCTGAGGGCTGGTTACATTTGCATCACTATCATCCTGCAAAACTGCTAAGAGAAAATTATAATTGGACAATGTTTTCCAGTGCATATCCTTGATTGTATGGAAATTGTAAAAGCTCTGAGGCGAATGATGTGCAATTAAGCAAAGATGTCTAAAGTGGAACGTGGAAGGACGAAACCGTATTTGCGCCCGTTGTCAAATGGAAGAAGTGTTTATGCATACAAATATATTGTGATCATTTGTAGAACTATGCATCAAACGAATCAAATATGCGCATGACACTAGCATGTTATGTAGCTGTAAACTTCTGAACACAATCATCTACGACTAAAGCATAAGACAGTACCGTTTTCACAATGGATGTTTGCGCTGTGAGGATAATATTTTGAGGTTCTCAGGGTTTAAAGGTCTTAACGTTTAGGTAAATAAGCTTCAGAATAAACTTGGTACCATTTTTAGAATCAAATGATTCAGCAACTGGTAAACATTCAGAGCTGACAATCTGGTAAATGGGGAGATTTCGTCAATCACTTCAAATCACTGTCAATCTTGATCAATCCCATAAGCGTGACTAACAATTATGGCAAAGCGATATAAGCGCGTGCACAAACAATGTCAATTCGTATATAGGGCCTTGACGACCGTTGATAGGGCCTTGACTGTACCGAGCAAGGCCCTATATACGTATCGACTGACGCCTGATGCTACCTGCTCGACGAAAGTTGTGTTTTCTTACACGCACGTGCTCAGTGTTAAACAATACTTTTATGCTTTACCCATCCAACTTTACGTAGTAAAACGCGCAAAATTTTCAGAAAATTCACCGGAAAGTAAGTAAAATGTCACTTTTAACATCACTATACAGTGAAGCACCAGTTAAATTTAATATTCATCAATGCTTACACACTACCCCAAGCTCTGCCACATCCAACAACCTGGGGAGAAATAGTAAGAAAATTAGAAATTGTCACATAAAAAACTGGCCCAACTCACCGGCAACCACTACGACTGGGGAGAATCGTAAGCAATCAGCTAACTGCAGCTACAATTCCTCTCCACTTCTTCCGATTTCTCACAATATCTCACGTTTCCATATTGGTAAGTTTAAGTGGGTACTGACCATAAATTGTATTTTTTGCTCATCGCAGGATGTTCGAAATTTTTAAACACACTTTAGGACTCGGCGCATGAACAACCAACATATTATACGACGACTACTTACTAACGCTCACTTACCGAAGAACTCAATTACGTATAACTTAGTCGATTCGTCAACCATGGTATGGAAGGGGGCACCAACAAAGATAAGCTTCTTGAAGGCCGTTAAGCTCGCTTTTGCTTACTTTTAAACGGCTCGGGAGGAAATATTGTTTTCTAACGACGTGAAAGTATCCGTCATGCCGACCGGTGTTATCTTACTGTGTTTTGCCGATCGGTATCGTCGGTCCGATCTCTGGCGGCCCGAACCATCCGATGAAAGTGCTCCTCCTGGTGATGAGCGTATGCGGGTTATCTCAAGCTATATATCACAAATTCCTTGTCTCGTTTCTAGCCCCATTTCTCTAGTCACTCCCCCTGGTCTTAATCCCCTGTCAATCTAGTAGGCAATCTTTTATCTCGTCCCCACCTTCTCCTTCCCCAATCCCCTATCCTGATCCTCAGCCATTTACCAAGGGACGGGAGCTGCAGTGACCCAGCCTATTTCCGCTCGGGTATGGATAATTTACTGCTTGTTTATTACTTCAGCCGAGCTGTCGGCAGGATCGTCTGACGGGAAGCACCGTTATATAACGCCACGGGCAAAGCATTTATCCTGCCTCCAGACGTTGCCTTAGCCCCTGGAGCTTTCCTGCTCACCACCTCAGCTCCTGGAGCTCTGCTGATCACCCCTCATCTCCTGGTGCTGTTCTGTTCACCTCCTCAGCTCATTAAATAGTCCTGCTCTCTCCTCCTCCGCCTCAGCTCCTGGTGTTGTTCTCACCGCCTCAGCTCCTGGTTTTGTCCTCTCACCTCTTCCCCTCCTGGTGTTGTTCTGATCACCGCCTTAGCTCCTGGCCCTATCCTGACACTATACTCTTGATTGTGACATTTCGAGCACAGCACGCACCATGTGTGTCGAGCTATGGACCAGTAGACCACGCCCGCTATCCAGTTATAGGTTTGATAGTGGCTCTAGAGCACAAATGATAGATCCCGTCGCCTTCCAACATCTGTATATTGTAGACCTTGCAGTTGCCACAAACAACTTTCTCGCGCTTGACCTGTGTTCTGCTATCTGTCAGATCTGTTTGAGGTATATCATATATTTTAACTATCTACTAAACTCTGCGACAGGCGCTTGGTAGACGTGTAGGTCATGATGTAAATGACTGGAAAATCATTAATTCATCGTGGAAGTATCACACAAATATTTGTATAACCTTAGGCAAATAGAAGCGTAAGCGATACCCAGTGTTATGTGCCAAACGAGCGTCTAGACAACAGTTTACGGTCAGACTTCCGTCAGAGCGACTTGATGGGTACCCATTTCACGCAAGACGTATGATAACTGAGCAGTGAGCAGTGGGCAGCGACTCCCCCGCCGTCGCATGCTTCCACAACACTTGGTCTCAGATGTGTAGGACACTCAGGAATGTGTGCCGGACAGCGAGCAGGAGCGTCTGACCAACAGTGCATATCTTGGCACAATAACAATATTTATTTTGGATCGGACCCCGCAAGGTTGCTGGAACAGTTATGGGAGGAAATGAGGGCGCAGTGGTCATATAGTAATGCCCTGGACCGGTGTGACACTTTGTAGGGCTGGAACGTTTTGGTTTTATATTTTAACTCAGTCCATGGCCTCCTGACACTCTTTGAGGTATAATAAGTAATCGAGGCACAAATGTAACGACACAGCGAAACAGGGCAGTTACGAGCTTATCTTCCATGGAGAACCTCAAAATATGAGCCTATCATAAGTATATAGCAACCATATGTGCGATTAAAAAAATACTGATGTATATTTCGAGAAGTGCAAACTACCTCAATATCGAATAAATGTAGGTATTATATGCTCAACAGCCGGAGCTATGCATACCTGCTATAGTTATGAGCCATGGTTGGGAATATGAAGAATTTGTTTCATTTGAAGGTAATTTGCTCAGATATGTCGTTGAGATTTTCTGAAACGTATCTAATCTAGAGGGTGTTTTTCACTAAAAGATATATATATATATATATATATATATCGTAATTTAAAGCAGAATACTTAAACAATGGCCCCTCTGACTGTAGACCTAGTCCTTTTTCTGCTCGGACGTTACCCGCGCGCGGTTTTCGCCGTCCCAGTTTCCTGTGGGTAGTTTTTGGCTGCGGTTAGTGCGTGAGGTCAGCATGGAGTGGGGAGGGGGAGGGGAGCAGGGTGTCCCTCAGACGCTGTTTTTCTTGGCACGTGTAGACCTGTGACAGTACATGTCACTATACAGATCCGCTTTTGTTCTGGGCATCGCTGCTGTGAGCGCGTGCGGCCGGACTGGGCGCCTGCAGCCGGGCGCGGTGAGGCCAGGTGTGGGCTGATCCGGTGGATTGTCGCCTCCCCTCCCCTCCCCTTCCCGCCCCTCTCCTCCCCACCCATCCTTTTCAACGCCTTCTAAGCTGGTGGTGTTAGCTAATAACACACCACTAATCACAAAGTAATCATCATTTCCTCGAGCGGAGCATGATTGTGCGTCTGTGGACTGTGGTGCGAGCATGTTTGTCACACACTTGTGGTCACACTGCAAATGTGTCTCATTGTTCATAAATAAGCAACTTTGATCAAACACTTCTTTTTCTTTGCCGAACGTTATTTACTTTTGCTGAATAATGGCTTGTCCGTGAACAATATCGCTTGTAGCTTAGTAAGTGCTTGTTACAGGCTTTCAGCAGAAAATGAATGACTGAGGGTCGCTGGTGCCGTCGCCAATATCGTGGCTTCCAAACCATGCATTCGACAACACTCTTCGCTTCGTTATTTTAACGTTCCTTTGCGCTGCCTCCGCCGAGTGATTTCTGCCAGCAAAAAGGTGCGCCCATGCGCTTCCAATACTTGTTTTTCTCCATCTGAGAAATGGTGCGAGATCCGGCCGTGGCGGCCCCGCTGTCTTTGAGGGACGATGAGCTCCGCCGACTCACGGCAGCCTAGCCACGGCAGCACTTATTGGACGGCCGGGCCGACACCACCAGCTGATATTGGAGAGCTGTGGACAGGGCCGAGGCAGAGGTGCAGGCGGGGTCAGGGATAATACTGCCGACCGAGGTGGTATGGACGACGCCAGAACTCAGAGATAGACAGCAGGAGTCGTGGCTGGTATGTCACAGTGAGACGAAAAGTAACATACACCAATACAACTAATGGATTGTTTTTAAACGGCGGCAATTATCATTGAGAAGCCAACAATTGGTCTAAGAACACCACACTCCTTAGGATCAGTAAATTTGAAGGATAAGGAGTCGTCCGTCTGCCGAGCCATCCGTTTGCTGGATGGCTCGGCCTCACGGCGCTGCATCGCAGTACCCTGCAGTGTCTCTGTCTGATGTCCGCCTGGTCTCCGCCTGGTCTCCGTCTGATCTCTGCTCCATCGGTTTCCTTACGGTCTCTGGCGGTCTGTCTCCGACGGTCGGTCTCCGTTGGTCTCCGCTGGTCTCTGTATGGTCTCTGCTCCATCGGTTTCCTGACGGTCTCTGACGGTCTGTATCCGTTGGTCTCCGTTGGTCTCCACTGGTCTCCGTTGGCCTCCGTTGGCCTCCGCTGGTCTCCGCTGGTCTCCGCTGGTCTCCACCTGGTCTCCACCTGGTCTCGGCTGGTCTCCACTGGTCTCCGTTGGTCTCCGTCGGTCTCCGCTGGTCTCCGCTGGTCTCCGCTGGTCTCCGCTGGTCTCCGTTGGTCTCCGCTGGTCTCCAGCGTCACTTGCCTTGTCTGCTGCCCTCCTGCCGAGCCTTCCTCTGGTGTTCCTTTGCCGCCCTCCTGCCGAGTCCAGCGCCGCACCTGATGGCCTCTCGAGAGCCGTGTCGCGGAGCTCGCAGCCGGTGCGGCGGCGGCGCGGGCCGCGCGTAAATTGCGCCTTAGCAGGCGGAGGGCCGGCGCGCTGCCCCTTTACGGGCAGACTTGTGACGCCGTGAGCGGCCCGGCCGCCAGGTAATGGCTGCCCGCCGGCTTCTGATTGGATCGAACCTCTCAGCCCAATTGGACAGTCGGCGTGCGGCGCGTTGTGGCGCGCTGTGGTGAGCTGACCACCGCAGACTCCATCGGGACCGGCGGTGGCGCCGCTGGTGTCGGACTCACGTATTGTCGAGAACCGGCGCCGGCAGCGGCCTCCTGCATAATAGAGGAACCAAGGTCTGAGGACGAAACAGGTGCCGGTCTCTCGGAAAGCAGGAAGCTGGCCAAGGCCAGGATAAGTCCCACGAAAATCGCAGCTTTCTATGAGAGCTTCTGGGTGTCGTCAGCTGAGCTCCGCCCCGGTCAGCGTCCCTTCCCGGCAGCCGCGGGGCTGCGGAAGCTCAGAGCTCGCAGCTGCCTATAGATCTCGGTCACCGACAGCTGGCCATAGTCGCAGCTGTCGGCAGCTGTCGGCAGCTGGACCAGCCTCTCCCATGTTTGTTTGTCTGGTGGTCAGGCGCCTGGGCTGCGGTCACCTCTGCTCAGCTTTGCCGCGGGCTTCTCTCAGCAGGATGATGATTTGTCCGTGCTGAGCGGCTGAGCTCTGTGGCTTTGTTGTGCAGATCAGCGCCGTGGCTTAGCCGAGCAGCTAAGCTCCCGATTCACTCTGAGAAGATAAGCGCTGGCAGCCAAGAGAACAATGGCGGCGCGGTACGGCGGCGTCCTTCTGTCAGCGCCGGTTTATTGGCACGGCGCGGCGTGCTGCGGCGTGGTGCGGCGTGCTGCGGCGTGGTGCCGTTTTTATGAGAAGTCGCGTTGACAACAGGAGACACCGGCCTACCTGTCTCTTGTTTCCTGACCTCCTCTCGGCTGAGAGTGGCAGCAGAGCAGCAGAGGCCGGCAGCAGAGCAGCAGAGGGCGGCAGCAGAGCAGCAGAGAGCGGCAGCAGAGCAGCAGAGGGCGGCAGCAGAGCAGCAGAGGGCGGCAGCAGAGCAGCTGAGAGTGGCAGCAGAGCAGCAGAGGGTGGCAGCAGAACAGCTGAGAGTGGCAGCAGAGCAGCAGAGGGCGGCAGCAGAGCAGCAGAGCAGCAGAGAGCGGCGGCAGAGCAGCAGAGGGCGGCAGCAGAGCAGCTGAGAGTGGCAACAGAGCAGCAGAGGGCGGCAGCAGAACAGCTGAGAGTGGCAGCAGAGCAGCAGAGGGCGGCAGCAGAGCAGCAGAGCAGCAGAGAGCGGCGGC
>JARBER010158732.1:0-10473 GCA_030265075.1 Balanus glandula
TGCATAATCTATTATTAGATTACTACTGTAATTTTCAGATGCCCATAATCTGTTTTTAGATTAAAGTGCATCATCAATGCATGCTCAATACATTTTTTTGGAAGGTTACTTTCAAACATAGTGCATAGCTTCATAATTTGTCTTGTTTATTCTGTGGTCCTGAATTTATTTCATTGCATGATTATCCAGACATTGACATTTTACTAAGGGTCTGCCATGCCCATATAAGGGCATTGCCCCACCCACTTTAATGTTTTCTGATTAATCAGAATTCAGATAACTTCCCTGCAGCTTGCCCAACTGAACAGTGAAATTTGTTCATAAACACAAACACAGACACAGTTAGGGTGTTGACCAAAATGACCTCCTGGAAACTGGAGTGGACTCCCGACTCTCCATTCTAGAATCTATATTCTATTGTAATTTCTAGATACAGCTGTAAGAGCTTAACTTCCCAACAAATGCCAACAAGGATACATGATACTACATGTGAAATCAAACTCCATCTTGAAACACAAACAGCTCTTAATTAACCCAACTGAATCAGTGTTCAGTAATCACTGCCCCCTCAACTCACGCAGACACTGTGGCCCAATCGCCATTTGTCAATTGACATGTGTGCGCCAGATTCATGCTAATTTGCTCTGAAAATGTTGAAGCATTAGGAAGTAACTGCAACTAATTTATTATGACGTCACAAACCTTATTTTATTTTGACCAGTGGCCTTGCATGATGGAGACTGATCATTTTGTATGGTTGCTAGATTTCCTTTTGAGCTTGGTTGCTCCTGTGACATAATTTTGTTCGCTTACAAATCTGATGCTTGCCCTGAGATATGCGGATTGCTTTTCAACAGACGGCCCGCCTCAACGTGGTTAATGTGCATATTTGTGTGATTGCTGTGGGTTTATCTCACAAGATCTTTCTGTGATATTTATGTTAAGAACTTACATTATTTGAGTGATATGTCATTAAGTTCAGTTCATGGTAAAAATGTTTTTTTTTTCATAGCCAGACTAAAAAATATCAATGATTAATTGCCACATTTTCATAACCCTTTGCATTACATGAATCGTTTCCTTACCATTGTTCTGACTTATGCATTGTTTGTAAAAAAAATAGTGTGTTTAAATAGATATGCTGTGTATATCTGCATGAATGCATAGGAGTGCCTACCTACCTACCTACTTACTAATTGTTTTGTTCTGTTTATTTTTACTTTTTTTGAGAGAACATGTACTCCTACACCAGCAAAACAAATAAATATAATTCCAACCCTGACTGGGTAAGAGATGAATGATTCAGATAAATCTTTCTACAAAATCTTTCAGAGTAGGAAAAAAATCCAAGACAAGTCCAGACTTCTGATAGTTGCACTGGGCAACCCAGTCCACACACATGACATTCTGATGTGCGCTCCCCATTTGTGCCACTGACCAGCACTCTACATCTACGACTACATCACCCCCAACCTTACCCAAAAGGAAAGTGGTCAACCAAGGACTCAGGGAAGATCATAGCCCTGGTCAAGTTGTCTGCGGCCGCCGCGGCTCTCGCGGCCAAAAGAGCGGAGCTTATTTCGAACAGCTTGAACATTTCAGCAGTTGCTGATAAAGGCCGATAGATGGCATGATTAACATTTACAATGAATATGCAATTTTATGGAATCACTTTGAATGTTTTCAAAAGCTACTTTAATACAAAACATCTACGAGTCACTATAAGTTGTTATTTTCGGCTTAAAACTACCAGAGAACTGCGATGCCGACTTAACAGCGCGCAACTATTGTCGAACGTGCGCGATTTATGTCGAAGTTTTCTTGCGGTCGCTCCCCGAGCGACCGCAAGAGCCGCAGAAAGCATGACGTCACACCACCGAAACTGGTTCTCTGTGATTGGCCGATGATTTAGCTCCGCCCTCTTGGCCATGGGAGCCACAGCGGCTTGAACAGCACTCTGGTTTCTCAGCATAGATCTGGTGAGGGAAACCTTATGATCAAGGGTTGAAGGATTATTTAGCTGACCACACCAGCAGCTAGGACTGAGGGAACTGCCTCCACTCCTACTCTCACCTTGCACAGATAAGGTCCAAGGACTAGAATGCCCAGACACCAGCTCCCATCTTGGCTCTGGCTTGGGTCATTCTGGAAAAAATGGCTGGTGAACAACCAAACAAGATCTTGTCAGCAGCCTGCAGGGCTTGCAATGAGTGTTGCAATGAGACGACAGTTGGAGCAGGTTTCGGAAAATTTAAGGTAGCTTATAATTTGTTTGGGGTGGGGGGGGGGGGGAGTTGTTGCACAGTGCAGCAGTAGGATTATTTGGAACAAGTCTAGGAAAAGAATAAATAGAAAAGGCCTGCATCCACTTACCCATTTCTGACAGGATTTGGTCTGCCCTAAATACAGTATTCCTAGGATTTCAAATTTTGGGTTGGGCGCCGTATGACCTCAATATCGGTGCGCCGATAAACACCTCATCATCATCATCATGATGAAATTTTTGGGTGTAAAACGACACATTAATATGATCGATATTCCACTCTCTTTCCTGACTATGAAGGGCTATTTTCTACTCTTTTTCACTTTTGAGATTGTTTTTCACTCCTTTATGTGAAATGCTCCCTTGTTCTCAATGTTCTCTTTAAGTATGTGAAAATTAAGAAAATCAAGTTTTGCCTACTAGCACAATATGATACTAGGCCACAATATGACCCTTCACAATATGCTAGCCACGTTATATTAATTGTGACTCATGCTTCATTGCATGTGAGGGGTCAGCATGGTGTTTGGAGTTCTTCCATTTGATATCCAAATATAATATTCATGATAACTCTTTCACGTCAGTGGTGAAAGAGCAGGTGACAGGCACATTTGGAAACAACCAAAATGTTGAAAGGCCGTAACCTGTATCATGATCATGTGCACCAGTTTCTTAAATCAGCCTTCTGTCAAGGAACACTGAAGGTTGCATGCATCCTATTCAGGATCTATCTGGTGGCAGTGGTGGATGCTTCATTTTTTTTCTCAAGTGAGGTGTAAACTGTGATCGATAAGCTAGTTGCTGCCATTTTCATTTTTAGAATGCACCCACTTTTGACAGATATTGTCCTTTTTTGGAATTTTGGATTAAAAAAAATGATACAGAACATTCTGTATAGCTGAGAAATAGCTTGACTGATAACGCTGAAATTTTGTATGTGATTTGGGATTACAACACTGGCAATGTCACACCAGTCAAACTGGGTCACACTGCACGTGCGCACGTGTTCATCTCTGTTCCGTATCAGGTTTTTACGGGCTCTCTCGTCCCTGACCGATCAAAGCGTCCTACTGGTGGTGACGTGGTTAGTAGTTATATCAGAGGTACACTAGTCAAGCAGGGAAGTTCCTACGTACCTTGCGTGAAATCCAGTGTTTGCTACGTACCAAATAATCGTGAGTTGAATGTATGCCTGATGTTCCATTGACCCTGTCAGGTTGACACCATGAGTCGTTTCTTCGAGGCCGGGTCCGACTCGGACTCGGATTCAACCCAGAGTGACGAGCCAGAGCGGTTCCAGCAGCCGAAGCTGACCGCTGCCGCCGCCGCCTTCGCTGTAAGTCCTCCCGGCAGCTGCGCTGCCTGCTTAGTGCTCAATACTATGTCCAAATGGTGGTGACGTGCACAATAATATAGCGCTCAAGTGTTCAGCGTGATATGATTTAGCGCTTTGTGTTATTTCATAGAATATTGCTGGTTGAAAAATATATGATTATATAGATTGAAGTGCGAAATCACCGAAGGACTTTGCGTTAATTTTTCATCCTGCGGATGTTCTTTCAGTTCTCTGATGATGAAGAGGAAACAAAGCGCGTGGTCAGGTCGGCGAAGGAGAAACGTTATGAGGAGCTTAAAACTTACGTTCGCAACATCAAGAACTACCGCAAGAATAGGGATATTGGATCACTTTTGTCCAGTGAGTATGACTAGAAATGCAATATGTTTTGCATGTAGTGGATGAAACTGTTTTTGTCATCTTCATCTCTCGAGTGTTTGTACAATGAGCATTTATAATTTATATTGGTATGATTAAAGTAGTATTTGAAGGCTGGCCGTGGTGCAGTATGCTTAGAAATTGATGGCAGACCAATATATTCCGAGTTCGAGCATGGGCTGCTCTTACGGACGCATCCGACATGTGTGACAGTCTTCCCATATGCGCTAATAAAAAGCGGTAGAACATATTATTATAATTTTACTGAATTGTTCTTGGGTTCCGAGAAACGCTTTTGAAATTGAGTATATTTTAGTAAACATAACAAGTATTCAATTTTAAAACACTTACGGGTATTCAAGGAGAGGTCAGTCAAAAATCTTGCGGTGTTTTTTGTATTCATATTTTGACTATTTATGAAATATGAATACTTTCAACTGTGCTCGATGTCACCATGACGGTGCATTTGTTGTCAGATTTTGACGACCTATGGAAGGCGTTCAACAAGGCGCAGACGGTGATACAGAAGGAGGAGGGCGGTCTGGTGCCCCGCTTCTACGTCAGGTGTATGGCCGAGGGCGAGGACTTCATCAACTCCGTCTGGGAGGACCGCAGTGCAAGGTCTGTACTCTGTCTGCATTTCTGCTCCTCGTTTGTCCCACTTGAGTTCATTTGTTTTGCTGGCCAATCTATCCAGCGGCCAATTCAAAATTATAATTTTGGTGCATCTCTTTGTCTCAAATGGCGAAGAGCGAATCAACAATCACATATGTACTGATGTTTTAAATAAATGTACGCTGCTTTTACTTCTGTGAGCTACTATCGTTCGAACCTGGCTACTAGAAGCGTTGACTAAAAGCGTCTCGATGCTTTCGCTTGCAGGAAGAACCTGTCCAAGATCCAGTCGAAGAGCCTAGCGACCCTGCGCCAGAAGCTGCGGAAGTACAACCGCGAAGAGAAGATGGCCTCCGAGATCGCCAAGTTCCGCGAGAACCCCGACCTGCCCGATAGTGACGAGGAGGAGAAGCGCGCCAAAGGTGGGACAGCTGCGTGGAAAAAGGTGGACGTGAGAACCCGGTCGATTTTCCAGGTAGGAACTGGTTGGGTCTAGTCTGGGTCATGTTAAATAACAATCGGTTCCAACTGCGTCTTACAACCATGGTGACACTAAGTTTGATTAAAATAGGCACAACGCATCCTCATTTAACAATTGTAACAGTTGTTCAGCAAACTTTAAAACAATCTTAATTACTCTAACCTAATTCATTTGCAATTTTTAGTTAAAATTCAGAAGTAGAACTCGGAAGTCAGAAGTCCGATACAGATTCAGAACCATCTCTTACTTTACTAGGATAAGATGCTGTAACAATGGACAGTCCTATCTCCAGATTTTGCATGCTGTGAGAATGTAACCAATGTGTCGTAATCAGTATCATTTGCACTCTGTAATCTCTGAATTCTGAAATATCAACATGAAATGTCTAAGATTCAGCTAACCCCGAAAAATCAAAGCGCTCCTGAGTCCTGCCTTTGATTTTCTAGCCTAGCTAGGCTAGAAGCTACCCTACCTGCCAACTGCTTTCTCACAAATGGGGGCACTTACACTTCCTCACAAAACTCCGTCTAGTTTGGTTCTGCGTGGCAAGCCGGGAAAGGCAGTTGTAGCTTGTAACATTCGGGGTGGACACTGGCCATGGATGGGCTGGTGTTACGACTGGGGTAGTTGCGTGTCTGACTGGTTATTCCAGTATGGCCGCTGTCCAGTGTGCTATTCGTCTTCTGCTGGGATCGAGTGTAGTGTCTGGTCAGTCGGTCGGCTGGATCTGTGCTATATTAGTCCGGTGCTCTGTAGCCGTCATGTGTGGGATGTGTGTCTCACTGTATGACCGTGCTGGCAGCGTCCGGGTCCGACTCGGAGGATGACGGAGCTAGTGACGCCGAGGTGGCGCCCTCCACCGGCACCAGCAAGGAGCCGTCCCGCTCGCGGGAGCTCAGCAAGGCCAAGGACGCCGGATCGGACTCGGACGACAGCGACGACATCGACTGGGGCTCCGACTCGTCCGAGTCCGACTACAGCGACGACGACCAGGACCAGTACCCCAGCATGAGGGACTACTTCCTCAAAAAGTCAGTCGCCGCCGGCACGCGACGCATATTTTTTTAAGTTTTGTCTTCTCTAGTACAATGAAACGATAAATTTTTACCGTTGAAATTATATTGTTTACCAATTTTGCTATGAATTAAAGGGATATTGCCACCTGGAAAAGATTGCCAAAAAGTGGCTTTAATAATTTTTGGGAATTAATGTTCGTGTTTAATCATGCTCTTGCGTCACCAAAGCAGTGGATTGAAATCCCATTTTGTCGGATTCCAAAACCATTCTACCAAGATGTGAACAGCACTAAATTCATGATGGCCGCCCTCATCCAATGGCTGCGAATGTGGCGCAACTGTGAATTCGCCGCATGACGTCTTCTGCTATGGCTTCTGACGTTTTGTGTGTGTTAAATGTCATTGGTACAAATCTCCGACGCCCAAAGCCGAGAATCACTATTTTGGTGTTAACCTAAGCTCGCAATATTCCAAATTGAATTGGAGCCCACAAAGTAGCGATTCCAGATAGTGCGCGGGCGATTCAAATTGTACAAAAATCTCCATATTTGAACTGTCCTAATGTATATTGTGATCTAATGGGAGCAGTTTCGATAACGAAACTTTGCAGATGAAATCGGACACTCTTAATCTACCTATTCATACCAAAAACTCCATATCGACCTGCGAGGTGGTAATTTTCCTTTAATATACTAAAATACAGGGATACAATAATGTGGTTCTATTATCGATAAATACGTGACTTGTCCTATTTTGTGTTATTTGTAATGACAAGTAAGTTTTGAAATAATCTGGACAGAATCGCAGGAGTTTTAGTTTTTTATTGCCAGGAAAGTTAATGATTTGATTAAAAAAAATATAAATTTTGATGATCTATGGGTAACCAAAGAAGTTTACAAATGTGGAAAAAACACTGCTGCCAGTGGTTTGTGCTCGTATCCTGCGATTTCTGGTTTCGGACTGGAGGGCTTGTATCGTTCCACATATTATTTTACTTTAAGATTGAGTCACGCCCGCACATCTAAGCACGATGTTCTTACAGTTCTGAGTCAACTTAAGTGCCACAGGCGTTTCAAATTTGCTCCACCACTGGCGAAAAATTGTTCCGCGAACTTAGATCGCGGAATCGCTTATCTGACACTGGTGGCTCTGCACGTGCGCTATGGTATGGTAATTGTGCGCACGTGAACACCCCTATTCTATATCTAAGGAACGGCTGAGCCGATTGTCTACGAACTTGTCAGCCGACGGTTTTCCGAAAGTCAGGGGTGTGGAGTGTGGACTGTGGTGCCTCCGCACGTGCGCAAGAGCGCAGACACTTTTTGTATTTGAGAATTACTTACCCGATCAAGTTCTAGTGCACCATCCATTTCGTTCGCGCTCGCTTGTTCATTGCCAGCTACGGTGGTTTCTGGTAGAGTATGTAGTTACCTTTCCAATGACATAACGAGTGCATCCTGATTCATTATTCATCGTACGTCATTGCGGCCGGTCAGTCAGTGCCATCTGCGTCTAGTGACGCTCTCCGTCCGCCGCCAGGTCGACTGATAAGGATGACGACGGTAAGCGTCAGAAGAAGGAGGAGCGGGAGCGGATGCGGGCCGAGGAGCGCGAGCGGCGCCGTCAGCAGGAGGACGACGAGGATGACGAGGACGGCGACTGGGAGAAGGTCAAGAAGGGCGCGCCCACCGCCAAGGAGAAGCTCAAGATGTTCGCAAAGGACGACGAGGTCACGCTGAACCTGGTCAATAAGAAGTACGAGGAGATAAGCGCGGCGAGAGGCAAGAAGGGAAATGATCGCAGGGAGATGATTGAGCTGCTGCACGAGCTGCTGGCGATCGCTGAGCAGCATAACCTGACGCCGGGCATGATTGTCAAGATCAAGCTCGGTCTGACGGCGGCCATCTTCGACTACAACCTGGCCATCAGGTTCGCCATGAAGCCGGACCTCTGGGATAAGGTGGGTGTGGGGCCGGCACAGGACGCGTCGGCCTGGGAAATTGGTGGTGAAGGCCAGATGGTGTGCCATTGTGGATAAGGTTGACGTGTTATTTCTGATTCTGACAATATAATCCGCCTCTTGTGTGTAAACTGAGCATAATCTGCTTCCTCGTCACTTGACCTGACCTGCTCACATTGACCTGACAGAACTTTTTTTCTTCGAAAGGTGTAGAAAAAAATAATGGTAAGGTATGCATAGGTTGACGGCGCTACGCGCCGCCGTTTGGTCGTCATCTGAAAACAAAACGCAGAGGGGGTGTTCAAACAGTGGTGTTAACCACAGTGGGGCGTGGGTTAGCCGCGTGGTTTTGACGCGTGTCTGTGTGCCGTGTTGCGGTGCAGGTGAACCAGCGTGTGGAGGACCTGCTGGACCAGCTGCTGGAGACGCCGGACGTGATCGTGGCGGAGAGCGTTGTGGAGGAGAACGAGTCGCTGGAGGAGCCGCCGTACAGGGTGCGCGGCTGCGTGCTCACCGTGGTCGAGAGGCTCGACGACGAGTTCGTCAAGATCCTGAAGAACTGCGACGCGCACAGCAACGAGTACTTCGAGAGGTGTGTACCATGACGGTGTGATGAGTTCTGTGAGAGGTGTGTACCATGACGGTGTTAGGAGTACTGTTAGAGGTGTGTACCATGACGGTCATTTCAGTCCTAGGGACTGACTGGTGCGGGGACGTTGATACTGCTCAGTCACCGGCTCCCAGCGCTCAGTATCGTCTGTCTGCGGTCCATGCGGCTTCTCGGGTTCCCTACGGTCCATACGGCATCATCCGTTCCAGTCGCGACTTGGCGCTCAAACCAGACCAATTGTACACTCACCAGTGTTCCAGTGTAGCAGTGTACACAGCCGTGTGCTGTGTGTTGTGTGCCTCGCGTCCAGTCCTGGTGTCCCGTGTGCTGTGTGTTGTGTGTCGCGCGTCCAGTCCCGGTGTACCTGTTGAGTACCGGCCGCTGGGCACTGACCGTTGTCGCCGTGTGTCCGCGACAGACTGCGCGATGAGCACCGTATGGTGCGACTCATCGACAAGGCCGTCCAGCTGCTCGAGACGCGTCTGCCCAAGACGGCGACCGAGGACGCCGACGAGGAGGAGCTGTCCACCACGCCGCACGAGATGTGCCGCGGCTACCTCAAGCAGGTCGAGCACATCTACTACAAGGTCGACAAGCGCATCTTCCAGCAGGCCGAGGTGAGCAGGAGAGCGA
Organism: Balanus glandula; assembly: GCA_030265075.1. NCBI lineage: Eukaryota > Metazoa > Arthropoda > Thecostraca > Balanomorpha > Balanidae > Balanus > Balanus glandula. The sequence goes on from JARBER010158732.1 coordinate 9,293, forward strand.
GACATGGGCTCAATGTGCCCAGGGAGACAGTTTTCTAGTATCTTTTGCACTAGTTTACTGTCATCGAATGCTCTAGTTTATTGTCATCGAAGTGTTAATTCTGGAATATAGGTATTTGACCAAATGCATGATGCTCTCCCATTCGTTTAGTACTTTTTCATAATCTAGTTTGTTAAGCATATCCATATATTTAAAAGTGCCTTTTTCCATTTTGGTTTGTCTAGCACATTCACAACTGATCAGAACCCTCTAGTATTTGCCAGCGATATTGGTCACATTTCAAGTTATTACTATTGTCGTCCTGGATGAAGTGGATATTCGTTGTTCCCATTATGCCGGTGCCCGCCAGCAGCTGGACTGAACACGTTTCCCACCGTCTGTCCGTCGACAGGGCGAGCTGCCTGGCACCGAGAAGACGAGCGAGCACGAGGTGGGCCGCCGCTGTAAGTACATCTACAGCAACGACAACACGGCCGTTCTGCGCACGCGCGCCATCCTCTACCACATCTACCACCACGCGCTGCACGACCACTGGTACGAGGCGCGCGACCTGATGCTGATGTCGCACCTGCAGACCAACATCCAGAACGCCGACCCCGTCACCAAGGTGAGGACGGAGCGGGAGGCGCGGGGTGATGACTGGGGAGACGGGGGAGGAGCTGTGGGTGATGACTGGGGAGACGAGGGCTGCCGTCCAAAGGCAAAACCTATTATGTTCAGTTTTGGCCGATTTTGCGTTTTTTATATCATTCAATTCGTCTTGGCATGCTCCGTCTGCTACTAATTAGATTGAGTTCAAAATATAAATATTTTTGAAGTTATTTTAAATATAAGTTTTTCAAAATCCTGATGTTTTTAAAATTGCTTGAAAATGCAAGGGCAAAAACCCATATGTTCGCTTTGGAGGACATAAACCATTATGTTTCGAGTGTTTTACTTCAATTCATGAGGCAAAATCCCTTATGTAACAACATTATGGATATTGTACTGGCGGTAGAGTACGTAATCATTCAACATAATGGATTTTGACAAACACTTACTGGAGATCTTTTAAAGGGGGACTGTCTGTATATATCGTTATAACCTTTGCAACGGCAGCAAAACACATACGTACGAGCTTGCATATACTTAACTTCATTTATTGGACCTATGCGTTCAACTCTTCACTGCTGCTGTCAGCG
>JARBER010158743.1:0-17098 GCA_030265075.1 Balanus glandula
TAAGACAGGAATATCATGGGAATATTAAGGGAATTCTTGGGGCACATAGAGGGTGTTGTTTTAGACCAAGACCCCTATTATTCCCAAAAGGAATCATTTTGTTTTTCAGTGAAAGTGAATTGATTCACCATTGATTCACGGTTCAACGTAATGATTCATCTCTGATTTTGATTGTGATTAACATAGGTACTCATAACGAGCGGGCTCCAAGCGCTCGTTCGTTCTTCCGTGGTTCATATTGGCCAAGGCCTTATATGAAGGTACAACCGTCCGACCTAGTATTCTAGGGCCTTGGTCCGACCATTATAGCGTCCAAAAGATTAACACTAGTGTGACGTCATCGGTTAACACCAGCCATGGCGAGTTGTTTACTGAGGCGGCCGACCCAATACTGATCCAGCCGGCCAGTTATGAGTCAATCGGCCAGTAGGAAAGCTCGAGATACACTCCATTGACCCAACTCAACCTTACTTTGAGGCCAAACAAACACGCCAAAGCTCTGCAATGATGATCATAAAACGCTGCAGTCCGCTTGACGCCAGAGCTTACGGGAAGAGCATGATGGCCAATGATGTCACTACTGTGTATTATCTGCCCTACAGAAGTGGCTATGGGAAAAGCCAGGACTGCACCCCGTGGGCAATAGTTAGGTAAAAAAATATTGCGTGCACGAGGGTGCTCCAATTTAAATTAGAGCACACCCGTGCATATTAGCGCACATCTACCGAATCTGGTAACTTCTAATTCAAAATGAATGCACCGGGAAGCATGTTTTAATGACCTATGAAACATGTTTCCTATGATTTCTAGAAAAAAATGTGATATTAACATTTTGTGACATGACCTTGACCTTCAGCTCTAAAAAATATCAATTTCTGCCGATGCAAGACACTGCTTATATCGTTAGGAGCACTTCGAGCAATTGTTGTCACAAACCAAGGCTTTAAATGGAAAGCATAGGCGATAAACGACAAAATATCTATATTGACCTTTGATCAGACCTTGACCTGATATATCACCTCAGCTTAATAAAATCGACTATGTCCAAGATGCTTCTCAGAGACCTTTCAAATGCCGCATTGTGCGTCTCGCTGCGACAATTATTGGTCCCGAAGACAACAAGGAGGCACTTTTTGCCCTCCCCCCTCCGGTTAGTGGTGTTCAGCTGATACCCCAATCAAGCATGGGTTACGAGAGATGTGTAATTAAATGTCATTCATAGCACTAAACATACAGATCTGTCCCTGTTAAAATTAAGTTGCATTTACACTTAAAATAATTATCAAGACAAAAGGAAATCGGGAAAATCGATGCCTTGCCTTTCACTGTAAAACTTACGTAAAACACATCTATTCGTGAATAATCAAAACAACGAACACTGCCGAGACAAAACCATAACTTGTAACTCGCACCAGTATTGATGTAACTTTTGCCTCATTATTCATGGGTACTGCTTTAATGTGACTGAGTTATTTCTAAATTTTCACGTCCTGAATCGCATTATCGAATGGAGTGAAATGCCTATCTCATCTGGGGAAGTAGGGATGACAAAGTGAATGAATACATTAGCAAGACTTGCTCTTGTAAAATTATACCAAATACATGGTTGATTGGAGTACAACAAGGTCTGAAACTAGCAGACAAAGCTGTGGGGGCTATCAGATAGAGATAGGGTTGTCAGGGGAGAACTTTCTGGAACAGAACACATTAAGAGCACCGGTGTTTTCCGCGTCTCACTATTGCACTTGCTTTAAGGCGGCTGCACACCAGGCGATTTTGGTGCGCCGATTCCTGCGATAGCGCCGCGATATTCCGCAAAAAAAAGCTGAGCCGGACCAGCTTTTTCCACTACTGGTGGCGTAATGTCGCGGCGTTATCGCGGGAATCGGCGCGCCAAATCGCCCAGTGTGCGGCCGCCTTTACTGTTGACACAGCCCCATTGGATCTCCGAGTGTGAGTTCGTCCGCATTCTGGGCTGTGTGCCACCTCGCTCTGTCTTGTTCAGAGCTGTCACAGCTCCCGTAGCAATCAGCCTGCCGCTGTCCTCGGTCCTAGCTGTCACAGCTTCCGTACCTATCAGCCTGCCTCAGCCCTCGGTTCTCGGTCCTAGCTGTCACAGCTCCCGTGCCTATCAGACTGTCTCAGCCCTCAGTTCTCGGTGGTCCGAGCTGTTACAGCTTCCGTGCCAGTCAGCCTGCCTTCCGTCGTGTTCCGGGGCGACTTGCCAGCATGACGGGCACTCTGCAAAAACGGAGCGGCCCAGTCGGACTGTGTGCAGACAAAAAGCAGACAGCGGCGCTTCTTGGCGGACTGCTGAGCGACATAAGCCGTGTCGGTCGTGACATCGCCAGTGGGAGGTCACGGAAGACGCGGCACAACAGTGGCACCTCACGTGGCGGTGTTCACAGGTCTTATGTAAGAAACATGCCTTACTGTGCTGGACTGGTGTTGATGACCAGTTGAAGGTAGTTTGAGGCAAATATTTGCATGACATGACTATTTGTATAAAACAACTGAACATTAATATGACACTACTGCAACTTAAACAAACCTTGGAGCCCTTTGCATGAGTTTATTCATGTTGTGCACAAACGGTGCAATACTTCGCGCTAGGCGTTGCGTGTTTTCATAGCGTGTTGCAAAGCGTGTTGTTGATTTCAGGGAAGACGAGCGAAATACCAAACATGTTGGTCTCCACATCAGTGCAACACTGCTAAATTATCATCTCGTTATTGCTGTATCTCTAACCGTTCGTTAGCGAAGATACGGTAACCGAACTCGGCACGGCGCCTCTGCTATTGTACGTCGACCGAACACAATCCATTATCTCAATCCTGGACTAAAACACAAGCACCGGCTTTAAGTGGGTAATCAGCCTACGTTCGGCTGCGTTTTGTGCCCTCGGACTGGCTAATTGGTGGCAGCTACCACAACTCTTACCAAAGCAGCAAAGGTTACGGTAATCCCGCCCACTTCGAGTAATGTTAGTCACATTACGCGTAAACGCCGCGCTATTTTCTTACCAATTACGAGAAAGATGATGGAAAGACCACGAGTAAGGTGCACAAGCTATTATTATCTTTCCACACATCCGTAACATAAGCATATGTCCATTACGCGGTCAACATATGTGCATACTGCACCATGAGTGGACAAGACTCTCGCCCCCTGTGGCATCTGCACGGGGCCATTTACCCTGAAATCGCCCAGCTCCGTCGACCTGCTCTAATTTCGGCCCATCTTCCCCGCCCATGCACTAATACTCGGCGGGCTCTCATCCGTCCCCACAATGCGCCGTGCCGGAGTCAACAGGAGCGCCGCGCGCCGCCGCCCGCAGCTCCGCGATGACTTAATAGCCGCCGATACAATCGTATCGTGTAATGATCTCGAATACTCGGCCTCCCGCAGCGCCGGCGCGCGACGCGCCGCGTCCACGCCGCCGCCGCGCCGCCGCTCGCCGCCGCCCCCCGGAGCCGACCAAAACAACACGACGCGGCGCCGGCCGGGCCTGACGGCCAGCGGGGGCCGCGGCCCGGGGGGCGACCGGGTCACCGAGTGGCCCGCGCGCTCCCACACCGCAGCCAGGTCGGGTCACGGGTGCAAGGTCGGCTCGGCGGCCCGTTATGGCGCGAGGCGTCCCAGCGCGAGGCGTCCCACTGGCGCGGCGGCTGGAAGTCACGGCTCGCCGGCGGCTGCCGTGGGAAAGCCAACAGCGTCTGATGGGCGGCTAACAAAGCGATAGCTTTGGACTCGGACGCCGGCGCTGGTTTGTCGGAGGAGTGATTGGTGGTCTGAGTGCGGGACAATGGCAGAGAGGCAGATGATGGAGACATTCTCGGCAGAAATAGGCCAGACCAGTGGAGGGCAGGTACGGACCATCACAGACGGCTGGGACCGAACCGGGGATTAATTCCAGCACAAGTGACAGTTCTGTTAGCTGCAGACAACTGCTGCTGACAGCTGGGGGTATTTGACCAGGCTGGAAATGACTAAATCAATCGTTTTGCATCATACACGTATAAAATGTTTAATATCATTAGCAGAATAAATCTTAGCTATACTATATGTTATGAAACTACATAAAACAACCTAAAGATATCTTAAAGACATCGAAGTGGGTCATTGGTGAATGATTGACGACAAAATCCGGTCCGCTTCTTTCAAATGTTTCACGCCTAGCTGTTGAAGCCATACAAAGGATAAATCATTTTTGAGGCGTATTTACACTTTCCAATGAGCTTCATTCATCTTCTTGTTGTTATAGAAAGTGTCGCAGAACTTCTGAATGCCATTCAAAACTACTTGAACCAGCGCCATAGTCTAGACTATCCCGAGTGGTAAGTGGACCTAATCTCGAAACAAAACCTCAGCGACATTCAACGTTCCCTCGTTTCACAACTTCAATTATACGATCGCGATTTGAGGTATCGAAATTCGCCAAACTTAGATGCATTCATTTCATCACATTCACCTTGTGGGTATGCATTTTCTCGCAACTGGAACGCTAGGAAACCGAAACCGAGCTCATCCGTGGAAGTCACGCAACACTAATGCCATATAAAGAGGCACCTGCTGTCGGGTTTAACCACCGTCCGGAGAGCAGGCGGGACCGATCCTCCGCTCGGGAGGATGACGAATCGCCGGCCGGCCGTCTGCGCCGCTGATGGACTGCCAGCGCCGCCTCCAGACTGCTGACCGAGAGCCGTTAGCGGGTCGAAAGTCAAGGCCGCCGCCCGCCCCGGGCTGAAGAGGCCGCCGCGTCCCCACGCACCGCTATTTAGCAAGAAACCGCGGAAATGCGCGGTGAAAGTGGCCGGCGGCTGCGCTGAGACAATGCTCTGTGTTTGCGTTGGACTGGTGGGCCAGTGAGGTAACGCGGCGTGGCCGGGTCGCCGCTTCGGTCAGGGGTGGTGACCCGCGCTCCGCCGGCCGCCGTCAGTGCCGGCCCCGCACCGGCCGGTCACGGGCGTCCCCTGCTCTCTGACATTGAGCCGCCCGATGGTGACAATAGGAGATAACATTCCGGCAGTGAGGCCGCGATAACAGCGGCGCTGTCCGACCTCTGCAGCCTGTGCCGGCCGCTCGGTGTCACGTGTGACCGTGGGGCCGGCATTCTGTCGTGCGGCGGCGGCGTGTGAAGAGGCGGCCGGGCGGTGTCGAGTCACCGATTCGGAGAGCGTCGCGCCATGATTCGGGTGTCCTCGACGAGCCGCGGTGGCGGCGCTCGGTTCAGCGTGTCACGTGTGGCGAAATGATGCTGTGCGGGGCGACCACCGGGTCGGATGGATGGGCGGCACAGCTTCCCATGTCGCGCAGGGGAGGGGGAGACCGACCAGCTGCGCCCTTCAGCTTCCTAAGACTTGAGGGTGGTTGACACACCAGGTGATACGCCTATGCGTAATATTGCAGTTTTCAGCGTCTCTGCATGACGCTATCTATGTACTTTTATACTATGACAACCGTCAGCAAATCTTTAATCTGGTGCTATGTTCTTGTGTAGTAGAACAGTCTCCGGTGAATTTGGAGCTATGCTCATTTGCAATACTTCGGCGGACAGCGTAATATTGTCATCGCACTATCGAAGTCTCCATCGCATCCGGTGCTTCGCTCCTGTATCATAGTGCTGAAGTCTGCAACACATCTGGTGCTACGCTCCTACACAGCATTGCAGTCTCCAAAAAAAACTTGTGCTACGCTCCTGTACAGCACTGCAGTCTCCGGCTAACCTGGTGTTACGCTGCTAAACAATACTACAGTCTCCAGCACATCTGGTGTTGCTCTCCCATATACAAATAGTACAGTCTCTGGCGTGTCTGGTGGTACGCTCCTGTGTACTATTACAGTCTCAGGCAAATCTGGTGTTATTTTCAGTGCAGCATTGCAGTCTCCGGCAAATTTGGTTTTACTCTCCTATACAATATTGCAGCCTCCGGCATGCTACGCTCCTTTACAATACTGTACTGTCTGTAGCCTCCAACGAACGGGTTGTTACGCTTCGAATGCTGGAGTCTCCATCGAATCCAATGCTAGACTCCTATGCAGCATTGCCGTTTGCGGCGAATCTTGTGCTACATTTATGTACGTTTTGCAGCCGCCGGCGAATTTGACATGCGCTTACACAATACACAACGTTGAAGTCTCAGGCGATTCGTCTTGTGCTGGTGGTAGTGGCCAATACCCCCACCATAGTTTCTAAAGCGAGTCTGGAGCTTCGTTTCAATGTTACAATGCAGTCTCTGTAGACCTTGTGCTCCGGTCCTGTGTAATATTACAGTCTCCAGTGAGGCTGGTGTTACGTCCCTGTGTAACATTACAGTGTCCAGTGAGTCTAGTGCTACGTCACTGTGTAACATTACATTATTCGGTGAGTCTGGTGTTACGTCCCTGTGTAATATTACAGTCTCCAGTGAGGCTGGTGTTACGTTCCTGTGTAACATTACAGTATCCGGTGAGTCTGGTGTTACATCCCTGTGTGATATTACAGTCTCCAGTAAGTCTGTCGTTACGTCCCTGTGTAATATTAGTCTCCAGTAAGTCTGTCGTTACGTCCCTGTGTAACATTACAGTGTCCAGTGAGTCTAGTGCTACGTAACTGTGTAACATTACATTATTCGGTGAGTCTGGTGTTACGTCCCTGTGAATATTACAGTCTCCAGTAAGTCTGGAGTTACGTCCCTGTGTAACATTACAGTGTCCAGTGAGTCTGGTGTTCCGTCCCTGTGTAGCGTTACAGTCTCCAGTGAGCCTGGTGCTAGGTCCCTGTGTACTATTGCAGTCTCCAGAGGGTCTGGCGTTACGTCCCTGTGTTGAACTGCAGTCTCCGGCAGAGCTTGTGCCACGCTCCTGCTTATTATCGGTGGCGCAGCTGGTGCACCGTTGCTGTTTAGCATTGCAGTTGCCGGTGGCCAGGTGGCATGGCGCCGAATGTGGAGTGGCGCAACTGAACCGGACGATGGTCGGCCCTCTGAACGATTCTATGAGCTCTGCATGGTGCAAGGGCATTCAGAATCGATCGTTTACTCGCACGCTTGAATGCATTCTCTTGATGAAGTGATTACAGATTATGGTCTCCCAAAAATCGATATTGTAACGACATACGTCGAAGGGGGTGTAAACTGCTTGACACTCTGAGATAAAACCGTCAGCCATGAGAACTATGTCAAGCATAAGACCACTCAATCTCAAAGCAAATATATTCGCTACCACGTATCTATAAGAGTTGCCTTGTTCTCATTAAAAAGGAGAAAAAAAACAAATTCGTTACAAAAAAAAACATGTGAAGCTCATTGATGAAAATAAGTTAGATGTGAAGATGATTTGTTAAATGAAGACAATTACAGCCTTTTACTATTATGCAACACTCAAAAGCTAATTTATTGAAAAATACGTCGTTATATTGTTCCAGCACAATGCTCCATTTTCCGCGACCCTAACTTGGCATGGTCTGCGTTTAACAGATGTCCGTACTAAATATAATGGTTATGTAAAACCTTAGGAGAGTACCATCTTACTTAACAATAAACTAGCAAAGGACAATCTCGCATCCCTTTTACCTTTCGAAATGATGAAGTTGAAATAAGGTTTAATTTTTGATTGAACATATTTAATGTTTTTAGTTGTTTCGAAAGATAATTTAGAAGCTCCACAGCAGAAAAACTCATTTTTTCCGATGTGATTTCAACTTAAGGTATTTCAGTAAGCGTCTTGAATAACCATGTAGGTAAAGGGCTATGAAGCATAGATTGCCACGGGCTCAAAAAAACTCCGGCCCTACCCGTACCCGTGCCAATGAACTTATTGACACCGTGCCCATGCCCGGACCAGGCCCATTCAAATAATAAATTGTATGCCTATGCCCGTTCAGGTTAGGCAAATAATTCCTTTTATAACATTTACATTCAATATCCTAGCATATTTAGCTTTTTGCAAATGATACACGTAAAACTGTAAGCCATCTTTGCTAACAAAAGGCCACAGGCACAGAAAAAGTGTTTCTGAAAAAATGCGCTTGCACATTGCTCTGCCCAGGCCCACCCAGTACCCGAAAAATGTCTATGGGTATGCCCATGGGCATACCCATGGGCATGGGTATGGGTATGGGTATACCCGGCCCATGGCAAACTCTGCTATGAAGGTATATATTTACAAGAGAACACTAACTACTACTTACAAGGTAGCAGCCAGCCAATAAGCGTTACTTTGTAAAACACAAGCAACAAAGTATACAACACTTCTAGCACATATTTTTTAACTTCCCTATCAATCAAGTCCGCACACTAGCTTCGATTGTCCCTTTGGTCGGTCTAACGCGCGCCAGGGCCGTTCCCGCGTCTCACAGTCGCCGCACGCGCGCACCTTTCGCCGCGATCTGCGCGCGTTTTGCGCCACTTACAGCGCGCTGCGTCGGAATCGCATCCCACGGCCAAGCTGGTAATGATGCGCCGTGGCGAACAATGGCGCATTGTGTCGGCCTCGGGTCCAGCCGTACAGGGGTGGTTTTTGTCTGGGAGTCGGAGCCTCACAGGTTCAGACTGCGTCTACATGCGAGTTAAATGTGGTCACTTACGACGCTTTCTAATATGTGCGCGAAAGGACAAGACTGATGATGATAAGTTGCAATGATCAGTGTTAATCGATGTTATTTATACTGCGACCGTAATTATAAGAATATCAGGTTTGATGATGCACATCACTCACAGTAGCTACACTTATCCTATAACATACGATTATTACCGACAATATCCCATTATATTCAATCGCGTACTCGAAATATACGTCGTTTGAAACTCGCTCCGGCATCGCCCCAAGAAAAGGAAAGTTCACTTGATGGCATACCGTTCTGCCTCATTTGCGGTTTTAATGAGAGCCTACTCGCAGCCGGGTTGGGTGAAGGTGTATCATCACTATCGGGCAGGGAAGGCCGACTAGACTCCGCTAGTACATTATTATTGACCCCGGCTGCATGTCCGTTATCTTGCCCGGCCGTCTCGGTCCGAGGCGCGGCACAAACAGCTCTCATCTGACGGCGCCGCGTCCCGCTGGGACCGCCCCGGGGGCCGCTGCAGCCGCACTCGGCCGGCCTTGGCGGCGATTCTGCGAGGAGCGTGACCCAGCCGCTTCCTGTGGCGTGACCTGGGCCCCGCGGGGTCACCGCTGACGGGGTGCACCAATGTCAGACCGCCGGCGAAGAGAGCCGCGCTCCCATGCGAACCAGGCGGCCAAGGCTGCTGCTCGGTTTGTTACGGCAGTGATACCGGCTGTAATGGTCGGTGGGCGATTCATATGCGGCGTGGGTGAGTTTTTCAGCTGTCTGATTTGTGTGCTTCTTTGCAGCTCGATCGGGGGCAGCCGGAGGAAATTACCGGACAAAATGGCCACCATGGCGTCCCAGAAACTTGGTAAGTGAATGGTTGAAAATGAAATATGCTGCATTCGGAACTGAGCATAAGCTGGCATCACACACAACGTCAAAAAATACACATGATACCTATATTTGCTAAGCATTGTAGTGAAGAAACCAGCTTGATGTTGATATTATAGGAAATCATATAAATGTATGTATTTAACGCTGCCCTAAATTCCTCTTCCAGTTACGTAAAAACAAAGGCGCTATCATTGAGCTGGAAACCATTAAAAGCAAATTAGTCAAAACCCGAAGTTAAATTAGTCATTTGGTAGTACCTATGCTTCGCAGGATAACCATACATACACAGTCACTAATGATGCTGGTGAAGGTTAATGCCACTGGGTTTGTTCTGATATTCAACGTAAAGTAGTCATCATTAGATGTCCGTAAGTAAGTAATGGCGTGATGGTGATAATGACGATGATGCTTCGCGTGGTAAACAACCATACCTACACCTACCTTTGCCCGCTCGCGAGTATGCACGAAATACCATGCACCTACCTGTGACGGGTTTACGCAGCACAGCAATAATCGATCGTAATCGAGCGCACGCCGCTCATTGCGATTTCACTATAGTGTCACAACGGCCTAATTATCACGAACCTAACCAGACTTTTGGCCGTCGGATTTTTTTGGTAACCAGTGGAACCTACTGGAACGAAATCGATTATTTGAGCCTCAAAATCATTATGGGGATGTGATTCCATCACATATATGGAAGCTGAGCTACCCCGGCGAGAAATACCTCTCTGAACACAGACACATCTCGTAAGCCACGTTTCCTCTGGGGAGAGACATCAGTATTCTACCTAACGATCACAGTTCATTGACGGCGTCGGCTCCCACTGTGGCCGCGCCCAGCCCCTCCCACACCGCCGCCGCGCGGTCCCGCCGCAGGGTTAATACGGCGCTGACCCGCCGGCACCCTCAGACCGCCGCCCCCGCCCCCGCCCACTGAAGACGCCCGGTGTCGTCACTGTCACCGGCGCGGCATTCACGCGCGGCACGCGCCGCTTCCGAGCGCGGCGCGCCGGATCTGTCGCGGTGACAAGCGGCGTCCGACAGCGCGGGAACACGGCGCGGTGTCACGTATCGACGGATGATGCCGCAGCCGCCGATTGCCACACCGGCGGCCGTGCGCCGCGTCGGCCGCTGATGATGATTATTCGAATTCCGGTGAGCTCTCAGCCTGGGGAGGTCAGGGGGCAGCCGGCATTTCAACACGGCCCGCTCCGAGCGTGTGTCTCTGGCCCCGCGGGAAGGGCGCAGGGCACGGCCCCTCGCCTGCTTCACTGAGATGTTACCTTGTTGTGTAAAGCCCAGAGGCAGCGGGATGGATGCTCTATATAGCTCAGGGCGGACGGTGTGTTTAATTAGCCTGTCGCCCGGCAGGGGCGGGTAATCAGAGCGAGGGGAGGGGAAATTGTCACAGCGACGCTCCACTTGTGTCACGTTTATCATAAATGCTCACTTAATGTCCCTGTGTGTGACGATTGCGTCGTTTGAGGTGACACAGACTCGATCTGCGGTAGCAGAGTTTGGACCCCGGCTGTCAGAAAGCAGCGCCTCAGGCAATCTGACCCTGTAGCAGGGCCGCGAGGGTGGTGCAGATGGATCCCAGAGCGGGCCGCGGGGGTGATGCAGATGGATCCCAGAGCGGGTCGCGGGGGTGGTGCAGTTGGATCCCAGAGCGGGCTGCGGGGGTGGTGCAGATGGATCCCAGAGCGGGTCGCGGGGGTGGTGCAGATGGATCCCAGAGCGGGGTCACCTCGCCGCCTGATGAGACAGCAGATGACAGTCAATCAGAACTCTGCCTGTGATCTGAACTGCAGGGCGGGCGGGGCGATATACCTGGACGCGCCGGTCACCGACCAAATCACCGAAGAAGGATGAGCCGTAGGACATTCTCCCCTGCCGGAGATCGGCCGATTATTTATTTTAGGTACCGAATCGTACGAATCGGCGGTTGTCGCGTTGTCAGTACAGTGGTCGTCAGTCGCCAGAGAGTAACCGACCAAATGATCCTATCTGGGATGACCATGGACCTGCGCAGCAATGTAATGGCTTCTCCTCCCGGGATGAAGAAATATACGACAAAATATGACTCGACGGCGACCTATATTTTAGCCCCGCGGTCCCTGACCTCTGCCCCCGCCAGCAGTTCGCGCCGAGTCCCGTCCGCGGCGAATTGTAGCGGGACCTACCGTGTTAGGGCGCCGTTTATCTCACAAATTACACCCTTCATCTTACCGAGTGTGCTGTGGCCGTCACGAACGCAGACGCGTACTGCACTCAGCTGACCCGCGAGGCATGTCCGGAGCGCGACCGACTGGAGAACTCGGCTGTGGGAGAGCCGTCTGGACTGAAGCACGGGTCATGAGCGGGTCGTGACCCCCCTGAGAGATCCAATCACCGCTTACCCTTGGACTCAATGCCGTGCGTGAACACCGCACATAGTGGGCCCAGTTAACGCTCCTTCATTGATATGTTCATCATCGAAAGGGAATGTATATCCATCGCTCGGTATTGCACTGTCACCGAGTGTTCGAGGATCGACCTCGAGGTTTCTCACTATTTCTCACCACTCGGTGTGAACTGTGAAGTCTCTCAGTCCGAGACTCGTCACACAAGGTTTGGTGGTCTGAATCTGACATCTGACATCACCGTCCCGTTCCAGTGGGTCTGAATCTGACATCACCGTCCCGTTCCAGTGGGCCTGGCTCTGATATCACCGTCCCGTTCCAGTGGGCCTGGCTCTGACATCACCGTCCCATTCCAGTGGGCCTGGCTCTGACATCTGACATCACCGTCCCGTTACAGTGGGTCTAACATCTGACATCACCGTCCCGTTCCAGTGGGCCTGGCTCTGACATCACCGTCCCGTTCCAGTGGGTCTGGCATCTGACATCACCGTCCCGTTCCAGTGGGCCTGGGTCTGACATCACCGTCCCGTTCCAGTGGGTCTGACATCTGACATCACCGTCCCGTTCCAGTGGGCCTCGCTCTGATATCACCGTCCCGTTCCAGTGGGTCTGGCTCTGACATCTGACATCACCGTCCCGTTCCAGTGGTTCTGGCTCTGACATCACCGTCCCGTTTCAGTGGGTCTGACATCTTGCATTACCGTCCCGTTCCAGTGGGTCTGACATATGACATCACAGTCCCGTTACAGTGGGTTTGAATCTGACATCACCGTCCGTTCCAGTGGGTCTGAATCTGACATCCCCGTCCCGGTCCAATGGGTCTGACTCTGACATCTAACATCACCGTCCCGTTCCAGTGGGTCTGGCTCTGACATCTGACATCACCGTCCCGTTCCAGTGGGTCTGAATCTGAAATCACCGTCCGTTCCAGTGGGTCTGAATCTGACATCTCCATCCCGTTCCAGTGGGTATGACATCTAACATCACCGTCCCGTTCCAGTGGGTCTGACATATGACATCACAGTCCCGTTCCAGCGGGTCTGAATCTAGTATCACCGTGCGTTTCAGTGGCTCTGAATCTGACATCTCCGTCCCGTTCCAGTGGGTCTGAATCTGACATCTGACATCGCTGTCCCGTTTCAGTGGGTCCGGCTCTGACATCCGACATCACCGTCCCGTTCCAGTGGGTCTGAATCTGAAATCACCGTCCCGTTCCAGTGGGTCTGACATATGACATCACCGTCCCGTCCCAGTGGGTCTGACATATGACATCACAGTCCCGTTCCAGCGGGTCTGAATCTGACATCACCGTCCCGTTCCAGTGGGTCTGAATCTGGCATCTCCGTCCCGCTCCAGTTGGTCTGAATCTGACATCTCCGTCCCGCTCCAGCGGGTCTGAATCTGACATCTCCGTCCCGTTGTTCCAGTGGGTCTGAATCTGACATCTCCGTCCCGCTCCAGTGGGTCTGAATCTGACATCTCCGTCCCGCTCCAGCGGGTCTGAATCTGACATCTCCGTCCCGTTCCAGTGGGTGTGACATCTGACATCTCCGTCCGTTCCAGTGGGTCTGAATCTGACATCTCCGTCCCGTTCCAGTGGGTCTGAATCTGACATCTCCGTCCCGTCCCAGTGGGTCTGACATATGACATCACAGTCCCGTTCCAGTGGGTCTGAATCTGACATCTCCGTCCCGTTCCAGTGGGTCTGAATCTGACATCTCCGTTCCGTTCCAGTGGGTCTGAATCTGACATCTCCGTCCCGTTCCAGTGGGTCTGAATCTGACATCTCCGTCCCGTTCCAGTGGGTCTGAATCTGACATCTCCGTCCGTTCCAGTGGGTCTGACATCTGACATCTCCGTCCCGCTCCAGTTGGTCTGAATCTGACATCTCCGTCCCGTTGTTCCAGTGGGTCTGACATCTGACATCTCCGTCCCGCTCCAGTGGGTCTGAATCTGACATCACAGTCCCGTTGTTTCAGTGGGTCTGAATCTGACATCTCCGTCCCGCTCCAGTTGGTCTGAATCTGACATCTCCGTCCCGTTCCAGTTGGTCTGAATCTGACACCTCCGTCCGTTCCAGTGGCCGTGGTGACGCTGGCAGCCGTCCTGACGCTGGTGGTGCCGCAGCAGCCGCCTCCGAACTACAGCTACGACGCGCTGCCGGACACCAGCTTCAGCTGCGACGGCCGCGTGGTGGGCGGCTACTACGCCGACGTGGAGGCCGGCTGTCAGATGTTCCACGTGTGCGGCAGCTCTCAGGTAGCAGCGGACTCCGACTTAGGACGGGCCGGTGCCGCCGACCGACTGATATAGACGGACGGACGGCACTGACTCGGACGGTACAGCGCCGCGACCGGCCACTGCCTGCAGCGGTCGGCCGCCGGACATGGGAGGAGTTATCGGGCCGCAGTGACTATGACCTGTCACAGACCCGTGCGTCCGTCAGACCCGGACTGACGCTGCACGTGCCCGGACTATGACCTGTTACAGACCCGGACTGACGCTGTGCTGCAGACCCGGACTCGGCGACTCGAGCGGCCAGCTTCCACTGCCGTGCGCTGCTGACGCTGGCTAGTTTCCGCTGCCGTGCGCTGCTGACGCTGGCTGAGGTGGCGATACGCGACGTGCGACACTGGTGACAATACTGTGACGGCGTCTGCTAAGGACGCGCTGTGGAGCCGTCCCTGCCGACCTGACACCGCAGACGCCGTCATTTAATGACAAAATGGACAGAGCGCTGCACTCGGAACGGATACGGCTCGCGTAGGGATAATGAGCGGCAGTTTGATTTCATTGCTAACCTTCGCTATCAAAATTCAGTCAGTAGACATTTACGTTCGGCTATAAAAAATCAAGCTCTTGAAATTACGTTCACTGTAGCTAACAAGCTCTGGCATTGTTGCACGAGAAGCTTGTGCGACAAACGTCGTCTTCGAATGGATTAATAATTCAAAATTGACTTCACTATGTTGTGACCCGTTGTGAAATGTTATTAGCTGTCGATAGTGCAAGAACAATGATTGGTGTGCGATGTATGTGTCACAGTTCACTCGTCAAAAGAAGGCAGCAGACAGGCTTTGGCAACCCATGGCCCATCAATTTGACCCACAACGCTACGCTGTATTGTCGAACAGCCTGATGATTCATAAACTGTGCATACAGACTACAGAGCCGCGGTTAGAGTCGAAGGCGCCCCCAGGCAGCCGGACATCCACACTTGCTTGCATGACAATGGGTAATAAGACGACCTACTATTCACAGCATTACGACTATAAGGCCGCCCGGCAATGGCCTGGGTCATGACCTGTTGCATTGCGTTCGTTACATTGTCAACAGCCTGTAATGCGGCGTTTTAATGCACCACCCCGGTGCATTGTACATCAGACTCGTCCCACGCGTCCATATGACGTCATCGTCTCATTACCGCGCCACCGTTACAAATGGCACCACCTGACAGCGCTGACGTTGGCGTGTTTCACTCTGCCTGCAGCGCACCAGTTTCCGGTTTCTGTGTCCGAACAACACCGTGTTCGACCAGCAGCACCTGATCTGCGCCAACTGGTTCCAAGTCCGCTGTGACCTCTCCACCGTGCTCTACTCCCGGAACTTCGAGATCTTTAAAAAGGACTTCGAGCAGGAAGTCGAGTTCAACATGATCGACGAGGAGAGCCTGCCGGAGCTGGACGACTACGACTTCGACTACCAGCTAACTTCGGGCGGCGCCAGTCGCTTCTTCAGCGGCGGCGGCTCGCGGCAGGCCACCCGGCCTCCCGTCACCCGGCAGCCGGCGTCGCGCGCCCCGCGGCGGTTCGACCTGACCTCGGCGGCCACCACGCCGCGCTCAGTCGTGTCGCCCGCCGGCAGCAGCGGGCTCCGCGACCAGAGCACGTTTGCCACGGCCAGCACGGCCACGGTGCAGCGCGCGCCGAGCCGCCGGCCGCTGCTGCCGACCCCACTGCCGCCGCTGGCGCCCACCTCAGCGCCGGCGCGGGTCACGCTGGGCGAGTTCAGGGCGACATCTCCACGACCTTTCGGCGTGTTCACGTCCCCACGGCCTGCTGGCGTGTTCACGTCCCCACGGCCGGCCGCTCCCAGCGCCGCCCGGCCGACGGCCGCCGCTGCCGCCTCGGTCGCCTCAGGAATCTCCTTCAGCACTCCCGTCCCCGTGTTCACCACCACGCGCTCGTCTCCGTTCGGCTTCAGCCGCGTGCCGCAAGCCAACTTTGCGTTCGGTAGCGGCGGCTCCTTCTCGTTCGGCAGCGGGGTGCCCAGCCGGCCCGCTCCGTCCCCGCCCACCCCGGCGTCCTTCGTACCCCAGCTGACTGAGGTTAGTAATGACGTCAGCGATCAGGACAGCGCCGGCGGCTCCCGGGCCACGTTTGACCGGACCCGTGGCAGAGGAGGCGTCTCTGCTGCGACGGCGCGGCCGTTCATTCCCCGCACACTGTCGCCGACGACCCCGGCGCCGTTCCGCGCCGCCTCAGTCCTGCCAGCGGCCCCGTCCGGGCGCGGTCCGGCCGAACGACCGACGGCCGCCCCGGCCGAGCCAAGCCGGACCGTCAGCCCGGTAGCCGGCAGCTTCTTCGGAGCTAATGTGGTGCCGGAGGCGGCCGGCCGCGGCAGCAGCACCTTCCGACTGAACAGCATCAGTGACGTCAACGCAGCGGACGAGGACGCCGACGCCAACGAGATCGACGCCGGCCGGGTGGCGGTGACGACGGCGCCGCCTGGCGGCAGGTTCAGCGCCACGGTGCCGACCCGCAGCCCGTCCACACGGCTGTCGGGCGGCGGCGTGTCGACCACCGTTCGGCCGCAGCCGTCTGGCGGCGGCAGGGCGAACTTCCGCCGTCGCCGGCCGCCGGTGACGGGCGCCACCTCCGCTTCCGTCTCAGGTGGCGCCACCGTCACCAGGAGACGCGGCTCGAGACGGCGCGGCGGCTCCCGCGCCAGACCCAGCACTGCTCCTGCGTCTGGAGGAGACTCTGCTACACAGGTGGCGCCCTCGGTCAGTCCCAGTGTGGCTTCACCAGGCGCTGGAGCTAGTGCCAGTCCTAGTCCGCGCCCGGCCGTGTCCCGCGCTAGTCGGCGGCCGTCGGTGGCTCGTCCCACCCCTCGACCAACCATTGGCCCGCTCAGCACCCCGCCTCCCGCCGAAATCACCAACGAGATCGACGCTGCACCGACGTCGAAGACGACGCGCCGGCC
Organism: Balanus glandula; assembly: GCA_030265075.1. NCBI lineage: Eukaryota > Metazoa > Arthropoda > Thecostraca > Balanomorpha > Balanidae > Balanus > Balanus glandula. The sequence goes on from JARBER010158743.1 coordinate 17,035, forward strand.
CCGCACCCGCGGCCGCGGCAGCCGCCGGTTCAACCCGCGCAAGCCGGGCGGTGACCTGAACCCG
>JARBER010158744.1:0-10473 GCA_030265075.1 Balanus glandula
GCCAAAATTTCAGCGCGATCAGTTAATATCTACGCGAGTTATTCATGAAAAACCGAGGGGGGTGGCATCCACCCCCTACACTGGCGAGGGTTAACCCATCTAGCGAATCCCAGATGCTGAGTCAAAGGAAACTTGAGTGCGAGACTGGAAACAAAAAATGATGTCATCCAATGTTTCGCCAACGTAACTTACAGAGACGCCTGGCATTCGGCTCTGTAAAACTTACTACCCTTACACCAGGTCAAACAGCTCTGTTAATGTTTTGGGCAACACTGCAACCCATATCAACTGTACCCTTCCTCACAAATAACCCTTGCACAACTGCCCAGCGGTCCCCGTCGTGTCATGACGTACCGTACGGGTCCTTGGCCAGAGTCGAGTGGTCGGTGTCGAGCGGGTCCGACTCCCCCTGCTCGTTGACAGCCTTGACGCGGAAGTCGTACCGCTTGCCCGGCTCGAGGCCCTTGACGTCCATCTCGGTGGTGTCGCCGGGCACGCGGCCGACCGGCACCCAGCGGCCGGTGGTCGTGTCCATCTTCTCCACCACGTAGGCGGAGAGCGGCAGGCCGCCGTCGTCCTTGGGCTTGTCCCAGTTGAGCTTGCAGTGCTCCTTGTGCACGTCAGAGACCTCCAGCGGACCCTCGGGACGCGCCGGTTTGTCTGAAGGGCAGGAGAGGGCCGTGGTCAGGCGGGGAGCGCACTTTATGTGTCGTGTTGATGGTACGAGGCAGCGAGTCAGGGATTTCGATAATGGAACAGAAATACGCTGTCCTGTAATAATTTCCTGCATTGTTCGAGCCTTTTATGCCGTCGAGCTGTGACAAGTCAGGTTAAAAAATACTCCAAATCGTAAAGACCAGCAATAATGTCATGGTTAAAGTGGAAGTGCTGATTAACACACAGAGCCACAACTTTTAACAATCAGCCCCTAGTCCGCCCTGAAGCTCACTCGAGAGAGCACTATGCTTTTGAATTGTATTAGTAGTGGCAGCCCGGGTTCGAGCCGCTTTGACGTTTGCTATTTGCCCCTGACTGGTATGACCTGGGGCCGATGGCAGCAGTCGCGCTCAAGGTCAGGTGACGTCAGAGGGCAGAGGTACATGTATGCCGGGCACGTAGCAATTCGCCCTTAAATTCTGAAACTAGGAATGGTGGCACTGTGTGGTGAGTCGTGCGTAACAAGCTCTACTTTATTTTGGGTTCTGATATCGGAAATCTATACATTTACAACACTCAGACTAAATGCAATAGAGAAATCATGCGAACGCAAAAGCAGATCACCCTAGCAGTCACTCCAACAAAACTCACCAAGGATGTTGACCTCCAACTCGGCCTCATCCTCGCCGGAGTCGTTGACGGCCTTGATGATGTACTTTCCGCTCTGCCTGCGGGAGGTGCTGGTGATCTGCAGACGCGTGTTGTAGTCCTCGTTCTCCAGCCGATAGTGGGCGTCTGTGCCCACCTGGTGACCCTTGAACTCCCAGGTGACGGTTGGCGGCGGCTCGCCCTCCACGTCAATGTCCAGACGGATCGCCTGGCCGGCCCGCACCGTCACCGGCTTGCACTTCTCCCGGTTAATGTACGGCTTCACTGGAAAGAAGGAAGCACCGACAGACGGGGTCAAAGTACAGCCACGATTGGAGAAGCGAGATTGAGAAAATTATACGGCTGTGGTCTTCTACCAGACGTGAAGCCTTTTGAAAACTATTGGGGTAACATTGGGTTGTTAAGGGCCTCATATGTACCACATCACGTCAGGAGCAATGGTAAGTTCGAACCTCAATTTACATTGAAGTGACACCCATGACTGATGCCTCTTACTGATGCTTGCTATGATTATTCACTGTCCACGCAAATATTAATCGGCAAGTTTGTGCCCAGTAAAAATACGTCACTTTGGGTTATTTAGGTACATATACCTTTCAGTTTTATGATATCTTTCACTTTTTAGTATTTATTTCAGTGAAAACTCTTCAGTTGACATCACGCTCCAAAACACTCCATATCATCAGTATCAATATCATCAACTTCACCATGCTCAATACCATCAGCGCCTTACGGTAGTCATTACGCCGTGTCAGTGGCCGGTATCGACAGACAGCACATCACCAGCACATCACCAGCACATCACTGTCACCAACTGACCTCGCCGCCTCGGATACCCCATACTCACGATATCTGGCCTTAGCCGTGTGCATGCCGGTCGGCTCTGATGGCTCGCCGGGGCCCGCCTTGTTGACGGCCCGCACGCGGAACTGGTACACATTGCCCTTGGTCAGGCCCGGCACACGCGCCTCCGGGGCCGAGCTCTGCGGGGGAGGAAGGGGCGGGTGAGGTCGGGGCAGGGGTCGGTGCTTCTCCATTATCCGCGACAGAGCCGTGTCAGTCATCAGCCAGTGACGCTGTATTGTCCACGGTAAAAGTCCTAAACTGGTTAGAAGTCTTACAACGAGTGGCTGAAACAGGATTGGCTAGGTTTTCAGCCATATTGTGACTGTAGGTATTTATCACCAGCCTGTCAAAATGTTACGCTTCCTCTTGTACTCAATAGTTGCTGGCAAGGTGAGCACGCTTACATGGCTGGAAAAGTACAGCGCATTGGTTTTAAGCTTACCGCTTTAATCATTTTAAATTGCACATGGAAATATGGTCAGCGAGGCTGGTATTGGGCCTCCTAAGTAAGCATTACAATCTTCGGCGGCATGACTTTTCCGATTTCGCACTTTTTAATCCAGTCTTCTTCACTCTCAAAACATATGCAGAGCGTGACATGGTTCGAAAGACCTCGCTACGTACTTTGAGGAAATCGAACACTGACATACGCTTCACGACACTGCTCTGCTGCCATTGGGAAGTGGCAATGTAAAGGAATCGTGGGTAGTGGATACCTTGGTCTCAAGCACGGGCTCCCAGGCGGTGCCGAACTTCTCCTTCTGCTCGATGACGTAGCCGGTGATGGGCGCGCCGCCGTCGTTCTTGGGCGGCTTCCACTTGAGGTCGACGCGGTCCACGTCCCAGTCGTCGATCTCCGGGACCGAGGGCGCTCCCGGGATATCTGACACGAGACCAGGTGGCATTGTAGCATTATGGGTAGTTCAACAAGCACGACATGCATGCCTTGCTGACTTTGAAACATTACCAACTATGCTCTTTTTTAATGTTCAGAATGACTGATGACGGCATACGTTGCACCAGACACCATGCGCATGAGCACGAGCACACAATAATGCATATGTCAAGCAGTACCCTTTGAGTAAACTGTCAATGTATGACCAACACAATATACGTCGACTTTACACGTATGACAAATGAATCCCACCACGAACGGGTAGGCGACAAAAGCCTGTTTGTAATACTCTGGTACGAGTTACACCTTATTGTCATTCAGGCTCGGCATACCGTATGGGTTTTTGGCGAGCGTGGCGTGGTCAGTGTCCAGCGGATCCGAGGTTCCCTCTTCGTTGATGGCCTTGACCCGGAACTGGTACTGTTTGCCCTCGACCAGGCCGGGCACGTCCATCGAGGTCTCGTGCGGGTCAACCCGACCGACGGGCACCCAGCGCCCTGGTGTGGGGTAAAAAGGGTTCCGTTATGCACCAGCCGTGGGGCGGGCCGGGGTTTTATGGGTCAGGCAGGAACTGCATCGAACGGTGACGTTACAGGTCACATGCACATTGAATACTCTTGGGTGAAGGTCAGAGGACAACTTATTTCTTTACAAGTTCGGAGCCGTTGAGGATGATTGCTGGACGATAGAACAAATTACCATATCAACCTGAGACGATTATTCAATTTTCAGAAATGAAGAGATAGTAACAAAACACAGTTTGCGGAAGATTTTCTACGAAATTAAAACAGACCCTTAGTAAAGGGAAGTTCAGTAAGCCCTCTGGAGCCTATCAGCTCCAACGACCGTACCTGGAGTGCTGGTATCCATTTTCTCCACGGCGTAGGCCTTGATTGGCGCTCCGCCATCGTCCTCTGGCTCGTTCCAATTCAGCTTGCAGCTCTTGGCGGTGACATCCGACACCTTCAACGGCCCCTTCGGCTTGGAAGGCGCCGCTGAAAACACGAATAACAGATATGGTGATTTGTTATGTTTTGTTTCATTTAGCACGGGCACATGACTGTATTGTGTCACGCTTTCCGTGATCCCTGCAGCGAATTCCTGCTTTGACCAAGCTGCAATGCTCATTCGATGAAACGCGCTAATATATGTGAATCAGCAATCAGCATACACACAAAACTGCAGCAGGTTTACGCTAAAACGTTGGTCAAGCCTACACTTACAGAGAATGACGACCTCGACTTCAGCCTCGTCCCTCCCGTGTTCGTTCTCCGCCACGATCTTGTAGATGCCGGTGTTCTTTCGAACGCTGTCCTTGATCGTGAACTTGGTGTTGTACTCCACGTTCACGATGGAGATGTTCTGAGCGGATACCTGTTGGTATATGTGAGTCGGTTATTAACACAATGAGCTGATCAAATACTCAACCTATTTATTTACTGATTCTAGCTCTGGATTTTCGAAATTGTTCTGAAATATCTTATATAATCTGTATTATGACGTCCTACAAATGACGTATTGGCATGTTCAACGTACCGGTTCGTCCTTGAGGATCCAGGTGACGGTTGGCGGCGGCTCTCCCTTGATGTGCACATCAAAGTGCACCGGTTTGCCGGCCTTGACCTTGGTCATCACCAGGTTGGTTCGGTCGATCATTGGACGGACTGGAAGCAAGTCATTGCACGGTAAGTATTAAGTAACACGTAGGTATGCTGAGGATGTGGTGACACAAATGAGGCATTTCCCATGACAATAAGATAGTACTGACAAATACAGGGAAAACAAGTGCTCCCACACCATGTGTTACTTGAAGCCGTGATGACTTGATCACGAATATGTACTTAATAATGTATAATAAATATGTATCAATAACATGTGTTCAACGCCGTGGTTCTCCCAACGCCTCTAGTCAGTCAGAGCAACTCTGAAAACTTCCACAAGCAGCACGGCACCGCACTGCCTTATGGATACACAATTATTTATATGCTATCTCTTTCGTGTCTGATATAGCTCATCAACCCTATGGTAAAGCTGCACGGCTCTGGTGCTGCCTGTCTTTGTTGTGTCTGTGAAGTTAGCGGCGATAGCTGCGACGACAACTGCGACAACATCTGCGACGACAGAAATTGATGAAACCACAAGTCTGAAATTGTTTTCTGTGTTTGGCCGTGCGGTTTGGCCTACTCATGCTGTACGGTTCTGGTATTTCTTGTATCTTGTCGGTATGTCCCTCCTGTTCGCTGTGTTTGTCGGTGCGTTATTCCCGTTTCCTGTGTTTGGCTGTGTGGGTTGGCCTGGCTATACTGCACGGTTCTGACGTTTCCTGTATCATGTCGGTACGTTCCTCTTGTTTCCTGTGTTTGTCGGTGTGTTACTCACGTTTCCTGTGTTTGCCGGTGTGTTACTCACGTTTCCTGTGTTTGACGATGTGTTACTCCTGTCTCCTGTGTTTGCCGGTGTGTTACTGACGTTTCCTGTGTTTTACGATGTGTTACTCCTGTCTCCTGTGTTTACCGGTGTGTTGCTCACGTTTCTTGTGTTTGTCGGTGTGTTACTCACCTTTCCTGTGTTTACCGGTGTGGTACTCACGTTTCCTGTGTTTGCCGCTGTGTTACTCACGTTTCCTGTGTTTGACGATGTGGTACTCGGTGGGGTCGGAGGCCGCGCCCGGTCCGGCCTTGTTGACGGCCTTGACGCGGAACTGGTACTGGTCGCGCTCCACCAGGTTCTCCACCTTGCCCGTCAGCTGGTTACCCGGCACCTGACACACAGACACGGCGGTGACAGACCAGCGGAAAAGTGACAGACTGTGCGCTGTCGGACAGATTTTTGTAACGCAGCTGAGCATGCTGCAATTTCTAGAACCAATATTATTATCACAACCCGCTTCTAAATTCAAAGCACTCATTTGTAAGCTTAATCCCACCGAGATGCGATGCGCGTTTATGCGACTGCTTCATTCGGAAGTTTTGACGGACGCATAGTATTATTTTGTCACAATTATAATATTCCTTTTACTTATGCGTACTGAGATAATGATATGACTGCATACCTACCTGTCTTAGCATATTGTTCATTCAGCCGAAAAAAAACAACTCGAGGCCACAATACATTGCTCTTCTTATCTCCCAGCTGCTTACCTCGGCCGCCTTCTCCCACTCGCCGAGCTTTTTGTTCTTCTTCTCGATGATGTACCTCTGGATGGGTGCGCCATTGTCGCTCTTGGGCGCCGCCCACTTGAGGTCTACAGACATGTTGTCGTAGTCGTCAATCTCCGGCTTGCCAGGCGCTTCCGGTGGGTCTGCAAGTGAGCCATACACGTAAGACAGAAGCGGTTTGATGCTTTTGCGTTATATACACGCTGGTGCTATGTGATTAAAATTGATGTGGTAACTACAATAAAGTGGCATTCAATTTGTTTTAATTACTTGCTCAAATTATTTTAAGGAACTTAAGTTTTCTTTTTAGTTAAAGGTACAAAGACAGTGATAAACTATCTCACACATGCATCATCGCCGTCACGCCGCACGTACCGTACGGGTTTTTGGCCTTGACGGCCTTCTCTGTCTCGAGTGGCTCCGACTCGCCCTCGTCGTTGATGGCGGCCACGCGGAACTTGTAGTCCTGGCCGGGGATCAGGTCGGTCACCTGGAACTCCGGGTGGGCCAGGCCGCCAGGCGCCTTGCCACAGCGCACCCACCGGCCTGGCAGAAGAGACGGCTCAGTCAGAAAACGGTGTAGCATGCAACTTTGTATCAGTTATCCTAGATCAACGATTAAGAGGCAGCGTTGCAGCATTTTACAGTCAATAGACAGCGTCACTCTTTACATAGTCTGTAAATAACGGATATTTTGTAATATAATCTAGCGGCATATAGGTATCACTTATTCGGTGCATCATTCAGAGTCATATTGCTATTCAGATATACACAGCCTGTGCACTGTGATTTCCACGTTTCCACGTAGTAGGCACATTATTTGTTACTGACCGGTGCCAGCGTCCATCTTCTCCAAGACGTACTCCTTGATCGGGATACCACCATCGTCCTCGGGCTTCTCCCACTTCAGCAAGGCACCCTTCTCGTATACATTCTCCACCTTCAGAGGACCCTTAGGTTTGCTCGGCTTGCCTAAGGACAGCACACACAAAAAACAATCGGTCAGGTATCACTCGTAAGGAGGAAAACAAATATAAATTTAGCGCATGAAATTCAAGATTTAACCAAACGTATAAATGACAGTGCTCAATCGATTATCTTTGCTAAGAAAATGTCTATGCTGGATGGGTGGAGACTGAGTATGTACGCACCAAGGACAAGCAGCTCGCACTGGGCCTCATCCTTTCCGTTCCTGTTCTCTGCCCTCAGCGTGTAGATGCCAGAGTCCTTCCTGGTGGCCTTCTCGATGCTGAAGTCGGTGTGGTAGTCGACGTTCTCGATCTGATAGGGAAGTTAGACAAGGTTACATGTGGGTGGTGACATGCCAACTAATAGGCAAATGATTCATTTCGGCTTAGCTATTTTTTGCTATTACTATGATTTTGTCGATGGTCAGTCTCCTATTCTACTTATTTTCCATTCGATAGCTAGCCAAGTGCCGACATGCTGAGTTACAGCTGACGTAATTTTGCTGCTCTACAGAAAGACCATTTCTGCTCAAGATACTGAGCCCCCCCCCCCTAGCCCCCTGTGGGTGTCAGCATCTGACCTTAATCCGGTCGGTGGATGTGATGTGGTGGTCGTGGTCCTTGGTGAACCACTTCAGATCTGGCGGCGGCTCGCCGCGCACGTTGACGGCGAACTTGTGTGACTTGTTCACCTTGATTGTCACCATGATCATGTTGGTGCGGTCGATGTGAGGCTTCACTGGAGACAGGCAGTAACCGTGGTCAGGTCAGGGTGATCAGAGACACACACTCAGACAGTGATGGGACTAGAAATGTGCCAGTATTAGTGTTGTGGCCAAGGTAAATAAATATGTGGAAACTCGTTGCAATAGCCGTTTTCGGCTATTAGTGTGTGATAGTGTGATAATACCGGCTAAATCATTTATTTATTTCTCGGAATGTGGTAGGTATAATATACCTACTACCTACCTATTAAAACCGCTATATAAAAAACTCGGTAAGACTATCATCAGGATTATCCTCAGCAGCGCAACAATCCATCACGAAAACGGTTAATATTAATGTATACAGATTTTCCTTGAGCCATCTATCTGCCGCTGAGCGCTGTGCGCGAGTCCGCTATGCTGCCGGTACGCACGGTTCCTGTGCTTGCAGAGGTGGTTCTCGGTGGGTTCGGAGGGCTCCGACTTCCCGGCCTTGTTGACAGCCCTGACGCGGAACTGGTACGTCATCTGCTCCTTCAGGCCGTCCACCTGCACCTCCGGCTTGTCGTCCGTGGTCTTCTTCACCTGAGGACACACACAGACGGAGGTGTCACTGGCTCGCTCTCCAGCCACGATCATGGTGATATTTGGGACGTGGGATGAAGCATTCTTATTTTAGTTCCACTTGAAATATAAAGCAAGTTTTTTTGCAGTTTTTTTTAATGAGTCACTGAGGAGGTAACTATTTGCTTCTAGCTCATATCCCATGATTACAGAAGTTTTAATTTCAATCATTTTTAAGATCAAAACTTGAAAATGTCGAAACAGTGAATATTTTCTGAAAACACTTCTGATGAATAACGTCCTTAGGTGGACCTTTGCAAGGCTACTTCAGCTCCAGTCGAGTCGTGTCCCCCTACCTCAGCCCAGTCGGAGAACTTGTCCTTCATCTCGACGACGTAGTGCAGGATGGGCCTGCCGCCGTCCTTCTCGGGCTTCTCCCACTTCAACTGCACCATCTTGTTGTCGTAGTCGACAATCTCAGGCTTACCAGGCTTTCCAGGCTCATCTGTAACGTAACTTTCCGGTCAGAATCACGACCACGGTAGGCTCTAGCAGGAACCCATGTGCATTTAAATGTACGACTTACTCATATTGCCTTACATTTCTATCGAACGTAGACATTACTCACTCAAACGCACATACTTATGCAATTTAAAAAAATACTTATGTACCCTGCCGCATATATACAAGAGTAAGACTATACACATCCGGGCAGCGTCCTCACCGTAAGGGTTCCTGGCCTCGATGGCCTCATCGGTCTCGAGTGGATCCGACTCGCCCTCTTTGTTGACGGCCCGCACGCGGAACTTGTACTTCTTGCGTGGAGTCAGGCCCTCGACCTTGAACTCGGTCTTGTCCGGACCGACCTGGAGAGAGAATAATGTTTCGACTTGATAGCTCTATGACATAGTGGTGGGTCAGTTTGGTATCGATCAGTGTGAATATGCTCGTTATGCGTGTGGAGTTTGATACAATTGTAGGTTCTTCGATATTTTCTGTTATTAGGCACGTGTATGTTTGTTTTACATTCACATAACTCACATACTTGTTATCAAAAATGCCAAGCAGTCTTCAACCCCGACAAACTTGATGTATCCATGCATTTCTCAATTACATAATTTTAGACCCATCTTGTTAACGAAATAATTTAATCTGAGATCAAACATACAAGGTATTCATGACATGCAGCATGAGCGAAATACGGCAAAACGCCTAAATGTTATAGTGCACCGAAATGCACCACCGCCTTTACGCCGTGTCCACTGACAGAGCGGCTCCCCGTCAGCGTCTGCATTGGCGCCTCACCTCTCCGGCCGGCACCCAGCGGCCAGTGTCCACGTCCATCTTCTCCACCACGTAGCCCTTGAGGTCGGTGCCACCGTCATCCTTGGGCTTGTTCCACTTGACGAGCGCGCGCGTCTCTCGCACATCCTCCACCACCAGAGGCCCCTCCGGTCGCGATGGCTTTCCTGAAAATAGCCGATAATGATTCAACTAACAACATTTTGTATCTGTTTCATAGCTAGAACGGTGTATAAAGTCAGCTTAAGTTTGATCCGTCCATCCGTCCGTCCGTCCATACATTTCGTGTAGCAATCGTTTCAGAAACAGGCTGGACATATGGGCAGGCTGAAATTTGAGCTGCCGTCAGCTGGAATTTTCAGCTGGAACTAACATACTTTAGCTGTAATGTATTAATTCAGCTGTGTTCTATGTGAAATTCAAAATACGCGTATTTTGAATGTCACACAGAACACAAACTATGCACTTCCCAGTTGAAAATTCCAGCCGACTTCAGAACGAACTGCTCCATAGACTGCCGTCAGGCATCATACTGGAACGTAGACTGTACCGCCTCACACCAGTGCATTGCGGGACAGGGTAGCAGCATCGAGATCAATGTCGAACACAAACATTTCCTGTAAGCGTGACCAATAGAGGTGGCAAAAGGTGGAACCGAGGAACCGTTCAATTTAACCGTTTAGAACCGTATGGTTCTTTCCTGGTTCCTG
>JARBER010158755.1:0-10473 GCA_030265075.1 Balanus glandula
CGCGGCCGGTCGCCCCCGCCACCCCGTGGCCGGTCGCCCCCGCCGCCCCGTGGCCGGTCGCCCCCGTCGCTGCCGCCGCCGGAGAGACGGAGGGACGGGCCTCGGTCCCCGCCGCCAGTGCCGCGAGTCAGGTCCCGCAGCTACGAGCGCCGGTCCGTGGAGCGCCGCGAGATGCTGCTCAAGGAACACGCACTACACCAGGAGCGGATAGCCCGACGGGATCGCGGACCGGACCGCCGCGACAGAGGCCCGAACGGACCACCAGACCGGCGCCCGAACGGACCCCCAGACCGCCGTGACAGGGGCCCGAACGGACCCCCAGACCGACGCGACAGAGGCCCGAATGGACCCCCGGAGCGGCGTGATCGAGGCCGGGACCGCTCGCCGGAGCAGCCGAAGAGGGGCTCTGAGAGCGATGGTCGCCGTGACCGCCGGGAGCGCAGTCCCGAGGACTCGCGACGGAATCCGCCGGTGAACGGACGGGCCAGCCGACCGGAGCGGGGCTCTCGGTCCCGCTCGCCGGTCCGACGCGAGCCGGCGGCGGCAGTCGGTGGCCGCGGGCGACGCTGAGCGGCCCAGGAGGCGGCGCTCGAGACGGGACTGCCAGAACGTGTGCCTGTATGTGAATGTACAGAGGATCACTTTCGGGACGCCCGTGGGATGGCGGGGCTTCGGGCGGGTATGTGGGGTTGAGGGTGGGCGGCGCGGAAGGAGCATTCCGCACAAACGCGTTTCGGTTCTCCAGCTGGTGTATTTTGCCGGCGACAGAGACACACGGCGGCACGCGTCACCACTTAGGAAAACACCAAGCATGTGTGTAGGCATAGAAGTGCGTGCTACATGCAGTTCCGGGACGAATACATATGACTTCACTGGACTAGCACTGTATTTGGTACGGTCTCCGGGTGGGCGTCGTTGCCGCCAACACCGATATTCTCGCGCGCCCCCAGGCCCGCGCGCGTCGCAGCACAAGAGGGCAGCAATAGCTATGACTAGATTCACACCACGGTCTGCCGAACGCCAACACGCACATACACACACACACACACAGCGCTACTCTAACGAAACAGAAACGCAACACATGTCACGTGCGGGACCGGCCGGTAGTCACTGGCCACCGGACTAGATACACTACGTGGACTAGGTACGTGCAGAGCGTTCTCGCCGCTCGTTCGTCCACGTATGCTGCGCGCGCGGACACAACAAAAAGAAGTGCGACGAACACAAACGCGGCGCCGTCGGCGGCTCGCTGAGTGAGGGCGGCCGCCGCGCCGTCCAACCATGCCCGTGACGATCAACGCTTGACTAGTACAGGTTATTTGTGCTCGACGACGAAGCCTCGCAATTCATGACTAGGGAGAGACCAGATACGCTCCGGCGTCCAGGCCGGGGCCGCCGCATTACACAGACGGAGGTCACCGTCTTCATGGTAAACACGGTATTAAGTTAGAAAATAAGATTCAGAATAACTTAAGTAAGCGATAGGCGGCGGACGCCTATGAACGTGGTGTAAATGACTCACGACAGCATCTTGGGCGCTCAACCTGATAGGTGTCCTCTTTTCTCCTTCTCCGCCGACAGATGTGTTCCAAACCGCGAGCTTCTCACTCGCACTTTGGACAACGAATCATTCCCCCTTTCCCCTCCCGCTGCAATCTCACCATCCACCGAGTCGAATCTCTCGCAGCTGCCTCGGCTGCCTGCTAACCGCCCTGAAACCCGTGCTCGCCTGCTGCCGTCCGCGCGTCGGCCTCCTACCGCCGCCGGGAGCCTCACACGGCCCGCGCTAGCCTCCATTGCCACCGCTACCCGGCTGCGCCGCGGGCTAGTTGACATTGAGCACGTGTTCGGCGATCAGCGGCGCCTCGGCGAACACGGTGCTCTCGCCGTCCTGCAGGCAGACGAAGCGGTGGCCGTTGCTCTCGCCGGCCGGGTACAGCGTGACGTACACGTCCTGACCACCGGCCACCAGCGGCTCGGCCAGCGCCAGCGGCAGCAGCACGGCCGGCTGCTCCACCTGCACCGCCGGCTGCTCGGCGGCCGGCAGCTCGGCCGTCATGGCCGGCTCCAGGGCGTGCAGCTCCACCGCGTCGACCGGCTGCAGCTCCACGTGGTCGCCGGCGGGCACCGGCTCGCCGTAGCGGCGCGCGAACTCGGCGAACTCGTCCTCGGCGCTGGCGCCGGCGAACTCGCTGTTCTCGTCGGTGCCCAGCTCCATCTCGGCGGCCTGGTCGGCCGGCTCGGCAGCCGCCGGCGCCGGCTCCAGCTGCTTCAGGGACTCCAGCTTCAGAGGCTCCATCGGCTGCAACGCCTGCATCGCCTGCATCGGCTGCAGCGGCTGCATCGCCTGCATCGGCTGCATCGGCTGCAGCTGCTGTATCGGCTGCAGCGGCTCCAGCTTGACCGTGTCCAGCTTCAGCTGCTCGACCCTGATGTGCTGGCCGGTGAAGCCGGTGACGCCGGTGACGCCGGTGACGGAGGAGGCGGGCACGACGCTCTGCGCCGGCGCCTCGTGCAGGTCCACACTGACGGCCGTCACGCACGACTTGGCGTCCCGGTGGCGGCTGAAGTTGCTCAGGTCGTAGAAGCGTCGCAGACACGTCTCACACTGTCGGCAGACCAGCGCGACCGCCACGTCAGCATATACAGAGATATAAGTGCGGCATTTATAGGTCGATCAAAGGTGAAAATATAAGCAAATAACTGAAACCGGACTTAATAATGTTATCAGAACATGAATTGTTGTTTGTATTCATGATACATTTACTATTAGTATTATTAGTAACTATTATATTCGGCACGTACGCCTTTTGTTCAACGACGAAAACAAAACGGACAAAATTGAACACAATTGATGGACACAACTGACAACACTCACAGCTTTCATTGCTCGATAATTAAATACAACATGGCGTGCGACAAACGTGCTTCGTCCCGAGATTGGCGCTTGAGACAACCTCGACGACATAGACAAATAATGATTTCAACTTCCACACAACATCTCGGTTACGAAATACCAAGCTGCGAAACGTAAGATTCTTCACCGAGCCACGCCACCAGCTGACAACATCCACCTCTCCCTTCCCTACCGCACCTGCCCCTCAATAACCAACGAACAGCGCCCCCTCCCTCCTCCATTCCACGCCGCTGGCCTCACCTGGTACTGGGCGTGCCGGTGCATGCTCTGGACGTGTTTGCGCAGTGCCTCTGCCGAGGAGAAGGGTTTGCGGCACAGCTGACAGGTGTGGTCCGAGTCGGCGGGCGGCGGCGGCACGGCCGCCGGCCCCGTCGAGTGCCGCCGCTTCACGTGCCGGTTCAGACTGTGACTGGCGCCGAACCGCTCCTGGCAGAACTGGCACACATGCGGCTTCTCGCCTGCCCAGGACGAAAGCCGGTCAGATGACATAGGACGAGAGAGCCGGTCAGATGACATAGGACGAGAGAGTCGGTCAGATGACATAGGACGAGAAAGCCGGTCAGATGACATAGGACGAGAGAGTCGGTCAGATGGCATAGGACGAGAGAGACGGTCAGATGACATAGGACGAGAGAGACGGTCAGATGACATAGGACGAGAGAGTCGGTCAGATGACATAGGACGAGAGAGTCGGTCAGATGGCATAGGACGAGACAGCCGGTAATACCAGAGAGTTACAGGCGGAGGCTTTACAGATCAACCGGCTCTCGGTGGTGGCATGTTTCAAAAATGATGCAACTCATTGGGCTATGGACTGCAGTATGCATATTGCATATATGTATACGCAGCAAAGGCTGAACAATTGGCTACAGTGTAGCCAATGGTGGGGAATAAGCCAAGTTCCCATTGTTTCCATTTACATCATGACATTTGTAGTAAAAAAGTACAATGTCATGACTTATGAATACGTTCTTTAACAAAAACCAATTAGCACACCACAATTATTCGGCCTCCCATGGTTCACGTAACCGGATATGGCAGCAGCTGCGGCAGGCGGCCGCTCGCGTCGAGCCGCTGTCGGCCGGCGGTGAGCAGTACGCAGTACACACACACAGTACACAGTGAGCGGTACGCGGTACGTACCCATGTGGACCTGCTGCCGGTGCCGGCGCAGGCTGTCGCGGGTCGGGTACGTCTTCTCGCAGTCCTCACACACGTACACGCCGCCAAAGTGGGAGCGCGCGTGTCGCACCAGTCTGTCCGGCAGAGCAGAGCCGCCCGGTCACAAGGGGGGGGGGACGCAGCAACGGCGGCCGGTCACAGGGGGGGGGTGGGGGGGGGGCGCAGAAACGGCGGCCGTCAGGGCCTCAGCCGTCAACGCGTGGTGATGATTGGGGTTTGTGGGCGTACCGGCTACCCCCCACTACTCAGTGTCATAGGATTGCTTTAGAGCCAGGGTGCCAAGTGGAAAATTTAGACTAGAAATAACCAAAAAGATTGGAAAATTCAGTCTCAAAAAGAACATTTTCACAAATTTACATGCCTTGCTAGCAAACGAACTTTTATTGGTACTCTGTTTTTGTTGATATTAAAACAAAGAAGAAAAATAATATCAATTGTGAAAAAGAGTGAAAAGTAGCCCTTCAAGTCGAAAAACAGTCAGGAATATTATTCCTATTAAGGTGTCGCTTTACACCCAAAATTAACAGTCCTAGGACACTGCGGCTACTGACGTCATGCGGTGCACAGAGCCGGTAATACACACCACAGCAGGGAAACGTCACTGGCAGCAGCAACGCGAGGGCGCTACCGGAATGTCACATCTGTCTTGGGCTGTTTATTTTATTCTTTATACAATTCAGACCGAGAGGGATTTAGGGTATCTTAAAGTAAAACAAAAACTTACTTATCCCCTGGACATCCGACATAATCACATCAGAACCGAATCGAGCAGAGCAGACAATAGAGCAACATAAGTTATGTTGCTGTTATGTTACATAACACACCAGCCAACCAAAACAAGCACGTCTTCCTCAACCTTGTAAAACGACGCATACCTCCAAAAAAGCACAGACGCGACGCTTTCCGTGACCCTACACCCGCGGCCCGCGCCGCAGACCCCTGCACTCACCCCGGCTTGGTCATGAACCTCTTGCCGCAGGTTTTGCAGGCGTGCACCACGCCGCGGTGGGTGGTCAGCCGGTGGTAGTTAAGCGCGCCCAGCATCGAGTAGCGCTTGCCGCACTCGTCGCAGTCGAACGGCTTGGTGATGCCGTGCGCCACGCGCATGTGCTCGTGCCACGTGCTGCGCAGCGCGAACAGCTGGTTGCACACGGAGCATGGGTGGCGTGGTTTCAGCTTCTGCGGGAGGCGAGAGAGGCCAGCACACGGTCAAAACAGGGCCAACGTGGCAAGGGTTGACCGTGCGTCCACAAGCAGCTTAACTAATGCACGTAAAGTTATTGCTAACAAAGACAGCACTCGCAGGAAATGGACACATGAGCTCCCTCTCAGCATGAACACGTGAGTGACCGAAACATAAGGCAAAACACGTGGATAAAATATTATCGGCAACTCGGCCTTTCAACCAACAACTGCACTTGGCAGTAATGTTGAAGGAGTGATAGTGAGTGAAGGAATGAGGACGGCAGGGTTGGCAGTCGTGTTTAACGGGTGAGAGTTTGCTTTACAGAGTAGATCGTGAGCTCCTGTCTGACAATGGTCCAGTTGTGTACCGGGTCCTCCGGCGCACCCCACCCCAGACCCCCGGCCACGTACCGGGTCCTCGGGCGCGTGCAGAGCTCCGAGCGGGCGGTCGTGTCCGTTGACGGCCGGCGCAGCGGCGGCCTCCATGTCCATCTCGATCTCGTCCTCCTCCAGCGCACCGCTGCTGTCCGCCGAGTCGGAGGAGCCGGGCCCACCGGACCGACAGTGACGCACCGACCTCATCATCGCCGCTGCTGCTGCTGCTGCCACCTGCCGGCCGCGCCGCCGCCGCCGCCGCTACCGCACCACAGCCGCCCCCGCCCCCGCCAGCAGCCTGCCACCCCGACCGGAGACAGCACAGCCAGCCGCCCACGTCCTGCAACGGAACGGCGGTAATGGTTTAGGTCCCCAGATTGTGTAATACCGCACTCGAAAATGTCTTGCTACCCTCTAGAGGCATCGTGCCATCCTCGGAATATATCCTGCCGCCCTCAGAGCACATCATTACCAACCTCGGAAGGCATCATGCCGCCCTCAGAGCGCATTATGCGTCCTCAGAAAGCAATTCGAAAGCGTTGCGGTGTCCCACCGCAAAAATGATGACACGCTGGCGCCTTCAGCTTCCCTTCGATAAAGCTAGTACCCGCGACTTTCTTAACTAATAGCACGCCTATATCCCCCAGTGGGGAAAGTCGCCCAGTGTGACCTCCTTCCCTATCAAGTGAGAGGGCATCTTTCCCAAGTACGTCAAAATCAGGTTTTATTCGCACAGCAAAAAACTACAAACAACGTACAAAGGAAACCAACACAGCAGACAGCCCAAAAGAACAGTTGTATCAGATAAAGTAGCAAACATCACAAACATTTTTTTAGTAAGGATTGTGTGTACTTTTATTTCAGTTTAATCTGATTGTGTGTTATATACTGAGTTTATTTTGAATTTATCTTATCTTAATCCTGACCCAACACTTCGAAGTCATGTTAAGATGGAGTGATTTAGTTGTTTAATACAATACATAATACAATGAACTATTGTCATAAATATTCACATCCCCTTAAAACTAATGTCTCGTAAGAAACAAGACAAATAAAAGAGACCTGACAGCTCGTCGTCGTTCACGCAAGAAAAATGATTTTTTACGCATTAAGCAGCACGACTTCTGCATCGCGTAACAATATTTTATTCTAGGTGTGATTTCATGATTTGCCGTTAGACGGGAAGGCATCTTTGATCTTCCCCAGTGGGGCTTCTTACCCAACTTTCCCCTACCTATTGTTTGTAAGGGAGAGGAGATATTCATAAATCGTGTTAAATCGAGTTAACCAATGGGAGAAGAGATCTGTAACGTTGAACAGCTGAAAGACCACCTCTGGAAGTCCTATAGTGAGAGCTAACAGTACCATTCCGAAGCGTCTCCAGGCGAACATTGCCAGGGGTGGAGCTCTTTTTGAGCAGAGACTGTAAGCATATTGTGTCGTGGCCCGTGAGTCATGATCTAATGTCTTCACAATTAAATATGATGAGCAGTGTCTTTAATTCATCTTCACATTTATAATGAAGTGTCTGAGGCTACCAATTTTGTGGTGGCATTACAGAATGTTTAGTGCAATACATGTATCCATGCAACTAGTTAATTTTCGTTTCACTTTGGTATGCAGCAACGCAACACCTTCTGGTTGATGCCATGTAGCCACAAATAAACTCCTAGTAGTATCTCTTTCAATATGTTAAGGATCGTCTGAAACCGAATTGTCCACTCTTTTGAATGGTGTTTCATTTTCTTTTCAGCCTAAAATATGGCTGATAATGAACCATGGAATTTGAAGAGCCATTATTGTTTTTTATAAAACAGCCTGCACATGCAATGTTACAACATACAATATTGACCTCCTCACATTTTTTTCTTCAGATTTGTGTAATACACCACAAATACTGATGGAGGTCCTGGTGGTCGTAGCATGCACATAATAACACTAACGCAATATACAATACTAGCTAACTCAACAGCACGTACAGCATATGTCATCACACAGATGGTTTAAGATTCATAGTGAGTCCAACATATGTTTAACCTGCTCAATAGTAACACAATTTGTAATGCTTTTGCCTAATCTTTTTCATTCTTGTATTGTCAAAAATGAGGTATGGTATGAAAGAAGTTGGGAGTGGTACTGTACTAAACATATTTTCCTTTGGTGATCTCTACGTCCTAAATAATTTGGTCTGATGATAATGTTGTCAATGTTTATATTACTAGACTAGGTTTGAAATTTAAATAGTTGGCAAAGCCTGGTGTGCAAATAAGTTAGAATAAATAGGTACACTATATAATCAGTTCTTATTTCCACAACCAGAAAAAGGAAAAAAGACCACCAACTCTCTGACCATTTTCAGGAAGCACAAGCAACAACAATTTACAAGTATAAAACAATCTTAAACATTAGTTTTTTGCTAGTAATTGAAACTAAATAAGTGAATCTACTATGGTTAAAAACTTATCAAAAATCAAAACATAATGTTAAGGGTTAAAGGTTCACCTAGGAAAAAAATCAGAACATGACATTATTGTATTTGGAAATAAATTTGATTTTTACACTTAAAACACATACATTGCACCTTAACATTTATCTTGCATTAAACATTGCAATATTTATATCCAAGCACTGGATTCTTTGATTGATTGGTGCTGCGTTCTTTTGCAAAAAAAGATAAATCTATTTGGCTTGTCTTTTGGGCCCAGAAAACCTTGAGATATGAGTTTGTTAACACCAGCTACAAAACTAATGAGTTAAAAAACATCTTGGAGGTAAAATTTTGGCTATGCATATTAATTCTACATGTCTCATTTCATGAAAACTGGACTAAAAACATTATTTACAGTATTTAACATTAACATTAACTAACCATTCATTTGTTGCCAGAAATGTCTACAAACTAAATTGCTTCCATTTGAGTGTAGTGATTTTCCATTATGCAGCCTTGGCATTTCCTTTACAGCTAACTATAGCTAAGTGATGCCATAGTCCCAAGAAAAAAAATGATGTATTGTTACTGGATGTTTTAGAGAAAAGCATATGTTACCATCATTTTCAGTATCCCTTACTCCCCATTTTTCACTGTAACCAGCATATATTTGACAACTTTCAAAAAGGTGAACTATACCCTCTAAGTCTTCACAGGAATTGACTCCACAGGACCAATGACGTCAAATGAGAACCGATCCCCAACTAACTGACCAATGCAACATAGAGAGTACTGCCTTAAGCAATTGCCTACTAAAGAGTCAAATGTGAAATTATCTGACATAATGTTTATATTTGAGTTGCAAATGGCCAACATTCTGCTGCAGTATCACAAGATGGAGAATAAATTATAATTGGGAGGTAAGTAGTGAGAATATCAATGTTTTGAATTCAGTTTAAGGGAAATCAGAGGTCTAGAATTGGTAAAAATAGTCAGTTAACTATGTAAGCTCTATAAATGTGAAGATTCGCCATGAAATCAGTACAATTTGTTGGTAGTATAAACCATGAAGCACATAAGTAGCTTACACATACCTAGAATAGTGATAACCTTAATGTAATTGCCATAAGAAACTGAGCATTTTATTTTAAAGGAGCTAATTGTTATTTATCACCTGAGTATACAAAAAAACGTCTCCACACACGACGGACTTTGCAATCACAATATCCACGCCATTTTGCCTAAAAAATAAACAACAAGCAATCGGCTTAAATGACTGAATCTAAGCAGGCAACAATATCGCGAGTAGCTAGATAAATATTAATGGTATGATGGATTTAAAATTGTCATGATATTCAAGCTGATATTGATAAATTAAACAAAAATATACATACCAACCTCCCTGCCAGCAATCGAGTCCAGTGTTTCCTGAGTGATTGTGCGTCAAAAGCGCCGCATATGCGCTGATCTCAATCATCTCCTGTTCAATTCTGGCTAGCAGCCGTACATTTGCTTTTGCTAGTCATAATTCTATTTCGATTAGCCAATCAGCATTGGGACAGGTGTGTAGGCTATGTAGGATCCTATTTCGGAATTTACCTTGCTATTCCGTTGGCCGGAATGGATGAGCTCGCAGGTTAGACGAAAAAGTGGGTAAAATACCTGTAGTAATATGTATTTTGTAACAGTTTTGTAGCGCGTGTCGAGAAATTCCTATCTCGGCTATCAGCAGGCACGATAGCCAAGGGGGCGGCGGGGGCGGCCGCCCCCTCCCTCCCCTGGAGACCGAGGGAGCCCTTTTTCGGCGCCCGCAGCGCGCCGAAAAGGGTGGATGAGACCGCGCAAAGCGCGGTTATCGAGCAAGCTTAGAGCATTTCAAAGACCTTTACAGTCGCCTGGGCCCTTTCTGAGAGATCAGAGAGTCCAATGAACATTCTAAAAGACTTTGGTGCAGGTCAGAGGGGCCCCTAACAGACCAAAAAGGCCCCCAGGCCGGTCTTAAGGGTCCCCGGTTGGGTCGAAAGGGCCCCCAGGCAGGTCGAAAGGGCCCCAGGCCGTTCGAAAGGGCCCCGGACCGGTCAAAAATGCACCCGGTCGGGTCGAAAGGGTCCCCGGGTGTGTCGAAAGGGCTCCCCGGCCGATCGAAAGGGCCCCTGGTTGAGTCGAAAGGGCCCCCAGGTCGATCGAAAAGGCCCGCCGTTGAGCCGAAGGGCCCCCTGGCGGGTTGAAAGGGCCCACGGCTGGATCTAAAGGGTCCCGGGCGTGTAGGGAAGGGCATCCGGGCGTGTCGAAAGGGCCCTGGGGACGGTCAAAAGGGCCCCCGGTTGGTTCAAAAGGGCCCCCAGCTTGAGCCGAAAGGGCCTCCGGGCGGATCAAAAGGGCCCCT
>JARBER010158766.1:0-10469 GCA_030265075.1 Balanus glandula
GTCCACGGTCCACGGTCCACGGTCCACGGTCCACGGTCCACGGTCCACGGTCCACGGTCCACGGTCCACGGTCCACGAACCACGGTCCACGGTCCACGGTCCACGGTCCACGGTCTGCTCTCCGCTGTCCGCTGTCCGCTGTCCGCTGTCCTACTGTGCCGAATATGTTGTTGTTTTTATCTATGCTGTAATTTATTTGGAGGTGAAAGAAAACCGTAGTCACTCTTTTAATAATTATAATTCATACATTCTTATTTGATTTTATTTGCTTAGATGAACCTCTTATGAAAATTACAAATAATCATTATTTTTGGGACTTATTTAAGCATAACGTTCAAAAAGTGACAGAGCTCTTTTAACAGATCTAGCAAAAAAACAATGACTTGCTCATTCTGAAGCTAGTTTACCAAAATATGTTAAAGTATTTTCTTTTAAAATGCTATTCTCATAGCGCAAAAATCCATACTGAAAACGGCTAGTAGAAGAAACAACTCCTTTATCATTGTCAGGAACAGACACTTATTCATTTAGCTTCAGAGCAGAGTTTTTGGGCACTTCGAGTACTAAGCGAATATGGCCCTCTATGACCCTCATCCAATAACACGAAATGTGTGCAGTCCTGTAATATAGGCAAGTAGGCATATTCAAATGACTAAATTAATAAAGAGAGGAGTATAGTTATCCTATTTCTTCCAGTACGAGTACACACCATCCACATTTCTTAACACCGACGCAACATAAACTTTGTGTGTCTGGAAATGGGCCTCGATATATTGACCGACTGTAGATATAAGGTTTCTTGGCATTGCATAACGCTTTTGATACACACAAAAAATGGTATTAACATGTAGCCAAGATCATAAACTTCGGATTATCTTATTTGAAAAGCATTTTATGACTTCATCTATGTTTGGGGTTTTAACAGTTTACGAGCGAACATATAAAAGTAAATAAGCACTTCTTTGGCCTTCATTGACATCCCAGGACATGATCTGGAAAACTGGTTCTTACAGTGGGATTTGTTAGAGCTGCATTCTATTCGTCTAATTACAATATTATCTTCATACAAATGCTCTGAAAGTCAAAGCTGGTCATCGTCTTGAAACCTGCTGGGATTTCCAAACATTGTCAACATTGGTGTTGCGGTTATGTACCTAAGGTGTGGCTCGAACTGCGAGCCAGAGCAAAATGGAGTCGTCAACAAATATGTGCTTGGTCAAGGGTCGTCCCTAGTAGGTGGGCTGATTCGAAAATGGCTTTACTGCTAACAGCCTTTCTGAGCTTTCCACTTCAGCCGGTAAGCCGATCGTTATGTTTTTAGCACCGTCTACTTTTATTCGGAAAGATGTTTCTCATGTACAATAATATGCAAGTAAATTGTGTCCAGTCACAATGTGCTGCCTGTATGTCTTTGCGAGCACGACGCAATGCACATTGCACAGCTATACCTTATGAACACAGTGGCACTGTGAGTGTCCCGGAACTGGACATTGTCAGTCTCGTTATTGCAGTGGTTGATAAATGATCACACCAGCGCTAGTGACGTGACAAAGCGCCGGCTAAATTAAATCCGGCTTCGAACCGAAACCGACCTAATCCGGCACCATAACGGATCGAAAACGGTTCTATAGGAGCAGCATGCACTTGCGCACTCACGTGCTCAGAGAACTTGGAGCGTGTGGACATGAGTGCCTCGAACATTTACTTTTTGTTTGTGATTTCTGCTGGTGTGCGTAAATGACTAAAATTTTTCAATAATGTTTGAATTTTTTCGGACTTCTTGAACTCATCGAACACCTTCGATCAAACTGTGATGTTAGTTCAGACTTCGGATCGGGCATGATTTTGAACATTTCCGAATGTGACACCACTACCAGCAACTCTGGCCGGCGGTGACGGTGAAAATCACCTCCCCCCCCGCCCGTCACCTGTCGACGGGGGCGGGGACCGGGGTGGGGGGGGGGGCTATACACGCCACGGAGTGACCCATGTATGTCATGCCGCCAGCCATGCAACTGCCGCCAGCCATGAGCGCTGGCGGAGAGGCTGCCGGCAGGGCTCCAGGTGGCGGCTTCGCAGGCAAGCTGGCACAGAGCTGTAACAGCTGCACTGAAGGAGAGCTGCGCTGCGTGACTGCAGCCGTTCCGGAAACAAGCCGGCAGCCAGGAGGCGAAGTCTGAGAGGAAACCGGCAGCCAGGCTGGCTGGGAGGCGAGAAGGCTGACGCCTGGTTGGAGGGCTGACAGCTGGGAGCTGCGAATACAAGCTGTCGCAGCTGTTTCAGCTGGGCCGAGGACAGACGGCAGGCAGTGTCTGCAATGACTGTGAAGCTTCATGACCGAAGAGACAGGGCGACGGGGTCGAGAAAGTCAGGCGATCGTGAGGCACACATCATGCCGGCAATGACCATCTGTTTCTGGTTCGCTGAAGAAAGAAACGATAATCGCACTGGACGCTTGAACAGTGATAAGACAAAGCCTTTCGCTCTCGGGAGGGATTCGAAACCAATTACACAGACTTTGCGCCTCGTACACGAACATTACAACGAATGTTTAGATCGCCGTTTTTCTTGCTCTTACAGCACTTGTTTCCCGTCACCACACCGGCTGACGAGAGCCTTGCTACAGCATGCGTGTGAGTGTTTCTGCAACTTACATGAAACTGAACCCCCGGTTTTCTTGTCTTTCAGCTGAGATTCCCCAACAGAGCCCTGGAGACCGCAGCGATGTGCCGATTGGCGCCGCATGTGGTGAACGGGACGCAGCGCAGGATCACCTGTGTCCGCCAGCCGGCTTATCCACCGACGGCCACACACATCAGATACAGCTGTCCCATCCCTGTTATCAGTGGCCGGCCGGCCGACCGACCGTTCCGCTGCAGCCGACAGAAGGTGGCACAAAAAGGCGACTCTGCACGGCGCCGATACCGGCTCTCGACCGCTGTCACGCGTCGAACGCAGCCGTGATTTACACCGAGGCTTAGCCGGCCGCAGAGAGACTTTAACACGGCGTCGCCGGACGAAGGCCACGGCTGGCGCGCCGGTGCGCCGCGATTGTCGCTCGGCAGAGCCGGCCGGCGGTCGGTCGTGTCACGCAGGTCGGGTAATTAGAGGTGCGCGGTGGCTCGCGGGGGCGACGCGTTCGGTGAGTCGGATCGAATCTGCCGGCCAGGACCGGTAGCGATGGGCGGCCATCAATTACCGGCGCAGCGCTGAGCTGTCTCCGTTCGTTAGTGCCGGTTCCTGGTAGTTCTGACTGACTGAGCGGACTGTCAGCGCACGTGCAGGTCTACTCAGGGTCATTTGTGCGTCGTACATGTCCGTCTTGAAGTCCATGACGGATATTGCTCATTCCACGTCAAATCGCACGAGAAAACCCCGACCTCTTCTAATTTTGATAAAATAATACACTACGCATGGTGTCTAGCAAAAGAAACATATAAACTACCTTTTAGCGTACCTTACCTTACGATATTTTTGCGTACCTACTTTGTATCAATCAAACACTTATATAACCAGTGTTAACGGCAAGGAGCTTTAAATTAATACTCTACAGGGTTCCATCATTCGGAAAAAGTAAAAAAGGCACGTAACTTTAATGTGATCTTTGGCCTTGAACGTAGAGCCCTTCATGGGACATATTTTCAGCCCCCATCCCATTTCATCTCATTCAGCCAGATCCAAATCCATTCCGTTCCATATTCATATTTCATGGGCTCCCATTTTCATCTATTTCCACAAAATTCAGCACATTTAACTATTTTTAGTGCTAAAAAATTATATGGTCTGTCTCAATCTAATCCCAATCCATTCCATTTCCAATAATTCCCAAAAGCTTGTACCATTTCATCCATTTTCATTCCATTTCCATATCCATATGGAATTGACATTCCATGAAGGACTCTACTTGAAAGGTCAAGGAAGTAGTTTTTTATAACTATGTCCCCTCGTAAAAAGGCCAAACCTGGTCAAAGGAATGAACTCGATATTTTCTGTATGCAAACAATGGGTGGTAACTTTTTAACTTTTTGAGATATCGTCATCCGAGTGTGGTGAGAAAGTGAAATCGAGAAATATCCAGCGACTATTTTCATGTTGCTCGCCATACTACCATATTACCATTATACGCCATTTTTATGTGGCCACGATGAACTTCAACTTTGGTAGGTAGCTTCCGTTTGATAAATTCAACCACTTTCTAATCTTTCAGCCTGACCTAACCTCGTTGACCTTGAATGACGAAGGAATACGTATGCCCCACAGATGCGTAGTACTTACCGGTAATACGGTGTTTTATAGATTTTCAGGAGGATAACACATATATGCACACCGCACTATGACCTTTTCAGAAGTCAAACGATGTCACTAGCCTTTCATGACCTTATAAGTTTTTATCCATGGGGGGGGGGGGGTTGGTCTGGAAGTCTTCACGACATTTTATAAAGCTGATTTCAAATTCAGCATATATTTTACATGATTATGTGTGTATTCCACTGGGGATTTGAGCCCCGAGTCATACTCTCTCACACGTCAACCGAGGTCAATGACCACTGACGACTTGAAATGACTTTTCGGACTTCTGGATTGCTTCTGGATATTTTGTAACGCAGTGAATGCAACATGCTGTCATTCTATGTTGTTTTACAGTCACAGCTGCTTATTATATCCCATACACATATTCTTTGGATATCGACACCAGCATCCCTCAGCGCGAATCTGGGTTCGTAATCTCAACCCCCCCCCCCCTCCCCCACCGCGCTCAGCCATCACCTCGCTATCGACCCGTAAACCCCCTCCCCCCCCCCCACCCCTTCCCCCAATCTGCCAATAGGAAAAGAGATTCAGGGTTACATCAAGAATGCCTCCGAGAACGGCTAATACATACATATCGGCGTTGTTGGACATTGCGGATGCCAGTAGCACAGGAAACGAATGTCTGGTACCCTCTGTATTGTGCGGGGTACAACTTTTTGGTGTTTCGACACCCATGAAAACGCGTACTTAATTTCAATTAGCAGCAGGATTTAAATCGCATTAGTAAATTATGATAAGTGCACGGCCGAAGACTGTTTTTCCATTGACGTGAGCCGTGCCGTGCATCAACAAAGGTGCTAATCATCCTGGATTCAACTCTAAAAAATCTATTCTTCTAACTAGCCAGTCTCCGGCCATGTATACTTAATGATTTATGCACTCGTGACAAAACATATTCAGTTTATGAGCTGCCTTCGGCTCGTTCATAAACATAATCATGAATGCCACTCGTGCATAGAACTATATAAATCCACGTCCCATGGAACTGAGATATCTCTGTTTTTACACACCTACCAAGCAGTCGGACACAACAGGCTGCTGGCACTCCGAGGGGGGGGGGGGGGGTGCAAAGTTAAAGGGATATTGTCACCTGGGGAAGATTGATAAAAGAAACGGCTTACATGATTAGTGGGAATTGATAATGGTGTTTGCTCATGCTCCTGTATCACCTAAAACAGTGGATTGTCAACCCATTTTTTAAATTTCCGATTCCACGCCATAGTAGGTAGGTACGTAAGCATGTATGTGAGGAGCACTACATCAATCATGGCCGCCCTCATCAGTTTAGCTGTCAATGTGGCGCAACTGTCTCAAATATTTTAGCCATTCAATTAGTATTTTATGTTCGTTATTGCTCTAAGATATCAACAGCATTTCATCTGTCGGTGATTAATAATTGATGTTTGTAATAACATTGATGCGTTGTTTATTTTTGGACTTCTATAAACTCATTTTTTATCATTGTCTCCATGTAATATATACAAAATGGTTGATAAGCTGATAAAGACAGTACGAACGGCCCCCAGTCACTGTTGCACCGAAATGTAAACAAACTTGTAGCGCACCCGGAGCTAAAGCCTGCTATTCGCCACATGATGACCTTCAAAAGTGTTCTGTGTGTTAAATATCATTGGTACACATCATCTCTGACGCCCAAAGCCGAAACCATGACTATTTTGGTGTTAGAAAGAGACGTTATCTTTTGAAAGCGAAAACAGTTGTTAACAATATGTATCTTTCCCTTCGCATTTTATTATAAAAAAAAAGTCCATCGCCAGAATGGTTATCATGTGCTTGCAATGTTCCAAATCAAATTAGAGCCCAACAAGTATTGATTTCAGACGGTGCGCAGACGATATAAATTTTACAAAAATCCTCCATATTTGAGCTGTCCTGATGTATATTGCGATCTAATGGGAGCAGTTTCGATAAAACAAAATTGGAGATGAAATCGGACACGGTTAATTTATAAATCTATACCAAACAAAATGCATATCACCGCGCGAGGTGCCAATCTACCTTTAATATGGTTCAAAGTTCCTTTTTATGGCTCATGGTTTTCTTACATGCAACCGATACTGCAATAAAACATAGCTAGACATTAAGCCTGAATATTTGTATTTCAATTTCCGGGTGCAAAAGTGAACCACGCGCTCACATTAACAAAGGAGCTCTACTAGATGGCGTAATAGGATTTTGACAGGTACCTGTTCTATATAGGTAGTATGCCGGGTACAAAAACGTATTATAGGTTACTCAGGTGTGCCATGGGTAAAACGGATTATCAATCCCAAATTGCATATCTCTGTCGTGTACCACTCCACATCACCTGTAATTCGCTGCACTTCACCTATAACTTCCCAGCGCCCTTTTTTTGAATCGGGGACATTTGTCAGTGAATAACATTTTTGAGATAACGTTACCAGATAAAGCGTGTAATTCAAATAGTAAAGGGAAGGCACTGAAGGGAGTAGTTTCGATTTAACCGTATATGGTATTGTAGTATATACTAAGTCTTAATTTTAAAAACATCCAACTAGTTGAATATGAGACGATTGTGTTTAATATTTAACTTATGCCAGCATAATTGTAATACCCCAATAATATAAGTCTACCACAGGTAGACTTATATTATTGTGCTAACTGCTAACGGTAGATAGACAATGTAGGTAGCTTGATAAATTATTGTTAATGAAAGCAAAGGTCTAAATCTTCCTAAAAAAATCAAATTCTCAAAATGCCTGCAAATATTTTATCAGATTTCATTCATTTCCTCGTCCAAGTTTGGGACTAAAATCCCAGTTTTGGAAAGTACTGATTAGAGGTGGCAAAAGTTGAAAATTATGAGACCCAGACTCGAGCCAGTTTTAACGGCTGAAAATTGTACCCAGTTGTACCCGATGTCAAGCAACCTTGGACCCAGTGGACCCAGTCACCCAAATAGCAAAATGCTTTCTAACGAGTAGTATTGACAAATATGCACCCTATACAGTGACTACAAGCAGCCTCTCTCTTCTAGTTGCATTTATAGTTAGTTCATATAAGCCAGCATCACATTAAACTATACGCATTGCGAATTCAGTGTTCTTACTGGCATGAAACCAGCATGAAGCATAAGTTGGATCCAGTCTGTACCCACCCGGCATTATTTGGCGGGACCCAGTCTGGAACCAACTGGGTCCAGACTGGGTCTGGAGACCGGGTCTTCGGTTCCATGTTTTGCCAACTCTAGTACTGACCCCAAACTGAATAGTAACTTTCCCTACTGGTGTATTAACACATCCTGTCTTTGAATGTTAAGTATTCTTTACAAATTACATTTTACAAAATCCATTTTTTATTTATATTTTCTGCTGATGATGCATATTGTGACAAGCATTTTCGATGGTGATAAGTTCTGTTTTTTTTTATTCAAAAGTGACCGTAAGATGTCATATTACTTTCACGTTTAACTTCATGATAATAACACGATGGCAGCAAGTGCTGGACAGCAGGTACATGAATAGTCGATCTCTGCTGCACAATTAATCGTATACTTTCATTATATCTCCATTAGCATATATCTCCATTATTTGCATTGCATTTGCGGTAGACTTTTGACGTAAGGAAGACGTCTTTGCATGTTATTTGTTTTGTTTCATTAAATACCCAAAGTCTCTTAAGCATGTGACGTATTTTGTTTTGTAACAGACTAAACAAAGTTACGTCTTTATTCCAGATAATAAAATATGATAAGAGTAGGCACTGTTCACAACAGCTGGTTACCTGCTAGTCTTGCGATTTTGGTGTAGCCATATATCAACTGAGATTTTCATTGACCATTGAACATGAAAAGTATTCACAAATCCTCGGATAACAAATCGGATATTGATTTTTCTAAACTTAGCCCATAACATTTAGGATTACGTCCACTTCGCGCTCATAAACTTTAACACAAGTCACAAGGATGTAGGTACTATTTAGCGGTGTCGATTTTTTCAAAGGATTATGAGGGTGAGCAAAAACAGCTGGCTTCAAGTTTTACAAAAGCAGAACATATTTATTTTATTTCTCCATACCTAAATAGGTGATTTTAGCTTCCATGGGTTAACGGTACGCAGACCTCCAATCACATTAGGAAATGTGTCATTTTGAAGTCAACTTTAGTCTTTAGGCGATTTCGGGGGATTAGCCCTTTTGGCGCCCAAACATCTTTTGGAGAAACTCAGAGTTAGGGGACAGAGTCATGACAAAAATATAGGGTACATCTACACCTACACGATATACCTACCTACCTACATGGCATAGCTACCCATAATACAAATCTGAAAAATTAATGAAGACAAATATTGTCAGAAAACAACAGATACATCCTAGACGGGACATCTTACTCTGACCACGGCTTAGTGCCTCTAACTCCCATATCGGCGAACACCGGAACGGGCGTGGGTCGCGAACCCAGTGAACCTACGGTTCTGCCATCTATTAACCAGTTTTGACACTACAATTTCCCTGAATTGGAGATGAGTTGACAGCCTGCAACCTGCACTCAGTAGCCGCAGCAGCTTTTGGAAAGGCGACGTTAAGCTGCGAGGCGTTTGCAATTCACTTTCTATCCACAGCACGGCGATATGTGGCGGATTGGAAATGGATCAAGGCGTGTGATAAATCAGTAATGATTATTTATGTGGCGGTGGAATGTGGTTAGATCACTAGGCAATAAATCAGCGTTGCCTGATGTTGGGAGACTTAACCTGTTCGGCGACATCTGCCAACCGGCGATATAGGGAGGAATGTTATCTGGAGAGACACAGAAGTACGTCACGTCAAGAAGTACGTCACGTCGTCACATTCAAGCCATTCCATTTTTGGCGATGTGCACGGGATAGTAGCGGGCATTTACAAATTTAGATCTAACCTTAAATAAATGTTATATGTGTGTGTGTGTGTGTGATATGTAGATACACATTACTTCGCTAGATAACAACCGCTAAGTCAAAGTGATTGGCTTCGCAGTTGTATTCACTGACCATGTGCGCGATCGTGATCGTGTGTAGGTATTTTTATAGGTCATTGGCCATTTTTACTATTGACTTTGCACTTGCACTTTGAGGAAAACTTTTAAAAACTGTTAACCCTCGCCCTCCGGCGACCACTTCTCACTTTCGCTCTGCGGGGGTCCTACAAAGATCCCCTGCTTACGTATAAGCCAAGCAATGTAGAGGAACGTGGAAAAGACCAGTGTAAGTCCTCTAGTGAGGCAAATATAACAGTATGTTATTTTTATATTTCAGGTCATTTGGCGATCTTCCAAGTCAACTAAACGACCTAAGCTCGACATTGTCCTAAAATGGCAGTTTTTTTCTGCCCTTCATCAATAACAAAGGTATAGCATAAAACGTTTTTTTAACCGTCAAGTTAGGTACTTGTCGTTGCAGTACCTATCCGGCGATATAGCCGGCGATGTTTCAGGTTTTGTCCCGTAAATAACCTCCGAAGTCACAGAAATTGTCAGCAATGCTGACAATTACTATACATTTTGTATTACTGCACATTAACAAGTGTAACAGTCGCGTTTAACTTCTGAACAGAGGGAGATAAAAAGACGCCGTAAACGAAATTGTGTTGCAGTTCATATGCGAAATGTAGCGGTATACTATTTTAGCATCAAGGTCAACTAGTGACCATTATGGTCGGGTCGACAATCGTCCGAAGTGTAGGGAACAGATTGGAAACAGTGATTTTGCACTATCAGCAGCATACAAATTTAGAATTTGTTGAAAGTAAGTGAAAATACCTACATAATCCCAGACCACTTTTTTCCTTAGACATACAGAAAAGCTATTCATTTATTCGTATCTGGTCCAAAAAAGTCCAAAAGTGATTTCGGAAAATGACTCAAACTAGTTCGCATATATAAAGATCCATAAGACAGTCAAAAGTAAAGATATTTCCTTGAGACGTTGTGATCCTACTGTTTTTACTCATTTCCCACACATTTACTACATTTTTTCACTTTTAAAATCGTTGATTGTATAGTTTTAAAAAAAGGTGAAATTTTGGGGGTTAAAAAGGAAAATTGGTAAAACAAGATGACTATCTAGTAGAGCCCTTCATGGAACATGTTTTCAGTTCCCATTCCATTCCATTCCATTCAGCCAGATCCAAATCCGTTCCGT
>JARBER010158788.1:0-10463 GCA_030265075.1 Balanus glandula
AATTAACAACTTTTTATTAACAACAGCTTCTGCCATTTTTGAAAACAGAAAAATTAACTGTATTAAACAATATAATCAGTTTGTTTTCTGATACGTTTTCGGAAGGTGGCCTGTTTCCTTTAACGGCGGTCTTTGCTGCAAAACTGTTTTCTTGGATTTTTAAACATTTGTTAGAATCGGGGGCGTCGCCATAAATTTGTGAGTGTGGGGCCACCCAGGTGCTTCAAGGCTTGTCAATCTGGGAGAGAGGCGGGACGCTCTTGGGGCCTTCTGTTCCCCCCCCCCCCCTCCCCCTAGCTCCCAGGTCCGGGGGAGCGTCCTTGTAGACGTTCTCCGCTGCTCGACTGAGGAGGAGCATCTGCCGACCCTCGGGCGATTCTCCAGTCGACGCCGAGTTAAATCAATAACGCACAGGGGAGAACGAGGTCATTTGGCCGTTTTTTTCCTTAAGTGGTAATATTTTAATCTTGGTCATATTTTGTCATTTACATAATGATATTAGGCGCTACATGCATTTCTCATTATTTGGTATAATAAGCATACAACGATAAAACCTTTCTTTCCAGTAGAAACCACACATTTTTGCAGGTCGGTCAACCGGCCAACCGGCCAAGTTACCGGGGTGATTTGGCCGGGGAGGTCGAATCACTTGGCCGGGGTGCCGGGGGTGAGATAGACTTTATACGCTTGAAATATGAGTCTTATTTCTTCTGGACGATGTTATCGTAGACCATTGTTAATGATCCATACGAAGTTTATGTTAAATGCATATATAGTGTCCGCCAAGGTAATCTGAAGGTCACCAATGCTTTTGTGTCAATAAGTTTTTCAAAGAATGAAGATATATGCGTGAAACCAACACCAATGCGTTTGTCTCGTCGAGACGCGTCTTGATATGTGCAACATGAACTACTTGAGTCTTTGCTTAACTTTTCCCCGAGATCACTGTGGTGAAAGCCGACCGGTGCTAACCGGCCAAATCGCCCCGGAACGGTTTGTCAATCTGAACAGTTAACAGACTCGCCAAAGTTATCGCTAAAATTGCCAATTAGTCCCAGTAGATGCTTAAATGACTAATACATCACACCATATCATCGAAATTTTGAAGCGACCCAAACACTAGACACCATACAATGTTTCGTAAGGAAGCAAAAGTTACGATTTTCGATGATAACTAATATTTTATCACTTTTGAAGAAACTTTTCGGAAAATGCATGATATTATTTTTGCTTAATTTACACATAACGCATAGAGATGGCGACAGGTTCAAATGCATTCCTTCGGGGCTGATGTAAATCGTTAACACGGGGACGGCCAAGTCACCCGCCAGTCAAAATGAACCCGTTCTTCCTTATAGTTCCAGGGAAATTGCAGGCGGCTTTACGGTAATTCAACAGCGGTGTATAAGACATAATAACTTAACAATAATGTTATTTCTCAGCTTTATATGATAGCAGTTTTGTCAATTTTGTCCATTACCATCAGGCATTAGCAATATATGATATACATTAGCCGATTTCAAAATCCATTTGTATTGATGTGGTAGGACTTTATAAGTACCAAATTGGATACCACAAGTTTTAAAAGGCTTAAAAGGTTTTGATACAAAAGGCTTTATAACATAAATTTCATGAACATTTTAACTGATGTAGTCGATAATAACCTTTCAAAAACGTCTTTGTATTGCGTAGGAGCTAAATATTTTAGTCCACATTCCTGAGGGACTTAACCGAAAGTGCACGGTTTGATGCTGTGTAATCATTATTTTGTTATCAAAGCCATCTGATTAGTTAACAACTACCGCACAGAAACATTGTATTTTAAAATATTCAGCAAAATCTTATTCCGATTTTCTGCGTACAGACTTAAGCAATATATCCGAATCGCCGAGAAAACTGAAAGGCTATTTTATTGAAAATTTTCATATCCAACATTTCTGTACAGTAATTTTCAGATAGTTAGATGGTTTTGATAACAAAATAATTATTTCACTGCACCGAACCGTGCGGCGTGCACTTTCGATTAAGTCGCTCAGGAATGTGGACTTTAATATTTGGCTCCAACGCAAGACAAGGACGTTATGGAAACGGCTAATTTCGCCTAAATCAGCTATATATTGCTCATGGAGTGTATATTATACAAATACTTTAAAGGGACTGTCACTCTTTAACAGTAGGCTTGAGTTGAGATAGCCATTTTATGTGCTGGGCTCTGAAAATAAGTATGGTATCGTCAAAACAACCACAATTGTCTAATACAAAGATATGGGGGCTTAACGTTTACATCTGTCAAAATAAGCCCTTAGTGTATTAGTATTAAGATTTAGTTACTGATGACGTCGACACTCTTTCACAAATGCTGCATATAGAACGGTTCTAATGATGATAGCCGAGCAGTTTTAAAGTTGAACCTTGAAAATCATTGCTTGCATCGTTTCTAGACAGGCGGCGGGATGTTTAAGTCCATTGTAATAGTTTGTATTTTATGCGTCAGAATTGTCTACACTTATTTGCTGCACTTATTTGACAGCATTATAATTAAACATTATGGTGTATGACATCGTCAGTCCCAATATTAAATCTTGACTTTTCATGAAATTGAGAGTGCTAGCGAAAAATAAATGCGATATTCGTGTTCAGAAGCATTTACTCCATATTTTGACACATATTTGACATACATATGACAACTTTGAGAAAGGTGGGATGGTCCCTCTAACATCACAACTTGTTAAAACTTGTGGTATCCAACTTGTACTTATTAAGTCCTACCACATCAATAAAAGTACTTGTGAAGACGACTAACATACACTATACAGGATATCAGAACGATGCAGTTCCGCGAGGCGCAAACCATAGCCAATTTGTCACAATTAAATATAAAAATACCCGTTTTTGGGGGAGCATTGTCAAACAAGCTCCCAAGCTGTCTTCCCAGGGGTTTCCTTGGTGCGTTATTGTGCTTTTAGGAAGCCTGTTCTGAAATTTCCCTTCATCTGCTTTCCAAGTTATTGTCGTAGTGGCTCTGTGAAGTGACTGGAGCCTATGTCAGCTGATATTTAAGTGCATCCTAGAAGCTTGTCTGGGCTGTCTTTTTGCGGCCTTTATCGTCGCGGATGTCGGATATCTTTTGAAGGACTATTTTTAGCTTGTGTGCTTTTTATTTTGTTTTGGCTTATCCCAGCTGACTTTGTAAGCACCTGCTGGAAACTTGTCACCCTTATTGCTTAGAGTGCCTCCTTGACCAATTGTCCTGGCTGTTAGTTAATGAGTCCTGCTGGAAACTTGTCACCCTTATTGCTTAGGGTGCCTCCTTGACCAATTGTCCTGGCTGTTAGTTAGTTAGTTAGTGACTCGTAAGTCGTTACAATTGTCTGTGTTTTAGTAGGACCTGATCATAATGTATACATATATACGAGGTGACTCCTTTTGTTTGATCTGGCCTGCTTAAATATGGTAACCCGCTGTTTCCCGGCGTTATTGTTCCATTCTAACCTCTGTCCCTCCGCTTTCTGGGTACGTTTCTGGTTTCTGGGTACAATTTTATGAATAACAATCGGTATTATGATATGCACCTAATGCTTAAGTTGTGCTAAGGAATGATGTTGAGCTGTGGGTTACTAAAAAGCATGCCGCAGCGTAACGTAACGATCCCCTTTTGTCGGCTCAGACGGCCGAATACGTTTATTACAGTCGACTGTTTCAGCGATAAATTATGTAGCGAGTGGAAAGATGGCACATCCTTTTGATTCCTGGTTATCGTACAATTACTGATTTTATCACGCTGAAATGTGATGTACCTTTACGAATCAGATCATCATCGAACTGGTAATGAAAGCAAATTGAAGATTTAAGTGAGGAAACTTGCCTGCACCCCAAAAAGACCGCCATTGTAGATTTTCCAGTTTCATTCTTTGATGTTAAACGCGACACGATGTTAGTGCTATCGCTTACACGATAGCACTAACTGTAGCCCCGCGTCTAGCCGTGTCTGACGCCCGGCTGAAGCATTGTCTCAGCGTGGCTCTGCGCGCGGCGCGGCGTTGCGCCACGCGCCACAATTGCCCCCTCCCCATCCCGCCCTATCCGCTGAAAGCTGTCAGCCCTGCTTGAATCTACGACGGCTTGTGATTGACAGGGCACCACCAGGCATAATGAAGATGTCTGTTGTCAGAACTGTCACCGACAAGGACGCAGTGAATATGTCTTCTGTCAGAACTGTCAGCGACAAGGCCGCAGTGTTGTGCCGCGTTCGCCCGATGCACTGGAGAGCCCGGCTAATTACTTTCGAAGCTTTGATGAACAATCGCTGCGTTTAAAACAATCGCGGCATTGTCTGCCTCAGGTCTGATAGCATCGCAATGATGAGTCACATCCTACAATGCTACACGACGAGGAAAACTCTATTTGGAAAGTGTCTTTGATGTGTATCACCATTGCCTGCTAGCAGTTGACGTATACGAAATGGCGTGAAAAAGTGGTAAAAACGATAGTTTGCACGCTTCTAGTGGCGAGTTATGATAAAGTTGTCGTTGTAGTTGCAAGGTTCAACGGACTTGGAAAGCCCACTATTCATATGAACTTTACATAGCTCTTCTTGCTCTAGATTTTCCTATTTCTATTGTCGTTTGCATCTTTGCCAAAGCCTATAAATATAAAAATATATATTATTGTGCTTTGACCATTGACCCATTCCTGCCACAACAGCTTAATGTCCCGCAATTAGCAATTAACCGACATACGATAGGAAATAAGAAATGCAATTGAAGTTGCATTGCCATGGTTCGTTTCCTCGTTAATACAAATGTTGTTTGTTTCAGTTGAAAAAAGTTGCTTTGTCTTCTTCCCAGTGCAGAGTGGACTGGGACTCTTTGGACCAATATTTAGGGAGCTGAGAATAAAAATAAACTGAAGCGTATAGTAGCTGACGTTTTCTACTTATTTTAATGGAGCTTTGTACACCACTATGCATATTTGTCTTGTACTCAAATGGCTATTATTTGCAAAACTGATTATGGTGTCGTCACAAGCGGCGATCATCGTCAAGTATTTGCACTTTTTATTTATGATTAGAAGCCCGTGAAAGTAGTACATGTGGATTATATTATCACGTCGTGACTTGGCTGTAACTTTGTTTGGCGTTACCATGAATATGTTTCTTTTGATCCAGTTTGTGTCCAAATAAGTTTCAGTGTTTTACCGCATTTTTTCGCCCATTAGTAGCCTTTTAACGGTCTACGTTAGGCTGCATGCCATGCACGGACTGATATTTTTTATAAGGTGTTGAAGGACGATGTTATCACTATGGGACGGACGATGTGCATGGCAATAATTTGCCATAGCATGGGCTAACTGGAACAGTAGTGTTAGGTGCCGTGGCAGAAGAGCATAGCGTCTCGCACCCGTTACTTTTGCCAGTATAAGCGAAGGATCTATAAGCAGCAATCTAAGAACAGCAAGGATTCAGCAAGGATTCAAGTTCCTGCGTCTGTTAGAATATATAGAATATAATGTCGCCGTGCGATATCACAGCATCACATTGTCTAATGTCTCAGCACCGTAATAAAATGGTATCATTCCAATAAACAAATGTACGATAACAGCAGGTGATGCAGATAATATAAGAATTGCATTTTCTAAGGTTTAGAAGTACCAATTACTTAATTTAACTGGAAAAATGATTATTGACGACGCAAATACAATAAAGTATGGTTGCAAATATGAAATAAGTGGTACATTTTGTTAGTTTTTTTTGTGTTTGACAAGTCAACTTTCATATTTGATATTGCGTTTTAAAAGAATTAACAACGTATCACGACAATACCACATCACAGAGATTAGGAACACATATTGGCCATTCTTTCAGCCGCTTTCGCACTGCAGAAGTATCGAACATGTGATAAATAAATGTAGGACATGCACAACAGAATTGGGTGATTTTAAGGCCGAGGAAGGTGGGAATATGGAAATAACGCAGACATGTGATGACTTATTGTAGAAGTGATTGTGCATCTATGGATATACTTTACATACATAATAAAATTAGTGACTGGGTGAGTGATGGATGTGAATGAAGAAACAGAAGCATTCTGGTGGTCAAAGTTGAACAAAAAGCTGGCTGTAGTCGTATTAGTCTTCTTCAAGTCTTTGCCGAGTGCCAGCCTCTAAATCCGGATGAATGCATGTAGGTACCAGTTGTGACCTGTGGGGAAAGTTAAAGTTACTGGAAAACACAGTTGTAGACCAATATTTTTACGAAATGATTACACACTGCTCGACCTTGTGAAGTAAATGAGGTTTAAATACTGCATAGTAACTGATAAATCGTCTGCGAAACAATGCATGCGATAACGAGTTGATGGCTTCATTTTTACATACCGTTTGTAGAAAAAAACAATGGTCGTCAACTATTGTAGGCTTCCTGGAACTACCTGATTTCTTTTTTTAACCATTTAAGCTAAGCCATACTCACAAAACAAAAAAGAGGATGGAAACCGTTCAATGAGCTCACAAATTTAAAACAACCGTACAAAAAGGAAACATTCCTTGCATGCGATTCTAAGAGATGTATGCTTTTGTTATGACTTGATGTAAAAAGGTCAAAATAGTGTTTGTCCATGAGGCTTTAAAGTAAACAAGTAGCGATTATCTTAGTGATATTTGGTGCATGTTCATAAACATCTCATGTATTATTGTATTGCAAAGAGAATAACAAATTCAACTAATGCAAAATTACTTAGCTCATCCATTTGCACGTCTTCATAGAAATCTATAAATTGATTAAAAGTAGCTCACCGGAGGTTTAGAAGCAGGAACGACTGGACTTCCTGTCTGTCATCGCTAGCTGGCTGATTTGTTGATCTGCAATAAGCTGCGATGACGTAATGCCTCCAGAGTATTACATGCATGGAAATATATAGCGTTGAACGAGAGTATGCTGTTTCACTTCCTTTGGTTGGACGAAAAAATTTCGATGCATATATCGTAACTATTGCTAAAATGTACGAGCGATTTGTGAAACGCTTTCAAAAGCGCCTGAGTATGCTTACGGGCTTTTGTTCTCACCTCCTCGGGCCAGGCCCTCCCCGGCCTGGCCCGACCGTTACGCTTTTCAGAAGCTTATGTCCTTATACTCTTGCATCTGATTGAGAAGTGATCTTCACAATAGTCGTATTCAATTGAACATTGTATTGTTTGTTTCGTTTCGCGTATTAGGCAACCATTTGGCATGACACATGCGCGTGAGGTGTGTATTTTGACGTTAAAAAATCATTTTTTCTAATAACTTTGAAGATAGAGTAAAACTGTTATTTTGTGACATGGTCGATCTCAGGTAGTTTAGGTGATCTGGAAGGTCACCAAATTACCTGAAACATAACATTAGAATACTGTTATATTTGACTCACTGCAGGCAACATATTGGCCTTTTCCGCGTTGTTCTACGTTGTTTGGATTATAAGTTAGCGGAGGTCTTTTAGGAGGGTTGAGGGTTGACACATAAACGGCTAGAACGAAAAGGCTTGGCTTGAGTAAGTTGGTGCTTGGCTTGAGTAAATTGGTCTTAGAAGACAGCAGACCAATTTCCTTTTTATAGGAGAGCATGCCGCGATGGTGCCGCGATGGTGCCACTGAGGTGGATGGATGCTTGTTCAGTTGATGAGTGATGATTCCGGGTGCATCATGTGTTTTTATGATTTTGCCCGTATAGAGTGTATAAACACTGTACAGTGTGCAGTGTAAGCTGTACACATATCGTTTTTGTTATATTCAGTATTTGGTGACTCGTTGGCAGTCGAATACATATCCAAGAATATGTTTTATTAATCCAAAGTGGGTATATTCAGCCGCCGCATAATTTTATTTATCAGCTCGCCGATTTTATTATTCTTAATGTACCAAGCAGCAAGGCCAAGCATCATTTCCAGCTCAGACACGCGCATGGCTCTATTCCTGACACAAGTCGCTCCCTTTTCAGATTGGAAGCTGCTGGCAGCTTGCAAGCTCTTAAAGAAAGCGTGCCCGAGCTTCCGGTGGGGCAGAAAACGCGTCATCGCACCAGGGATCACGTGTGTTTGTCCTGCTACAGCGCAGTGATCTCCAATCAGCAGACGCCATGCTGGTCGACGCGGCAAATAAACTCCTGGAACCCGCCAAGGCCTTCATGGAGCGACGGTAGGTTCTACAGCACGCTGCTATTTCTATTTGCTCTATAGGTACCTATATTTTATTTATTCTGCTATTTATACTTCATGTATTGCCACCGAATGCGTAGGCACGGAACGAATCGTCTTTGATAATTTTGTATGACTGACATGCTTCTTCGATTTCCTTCAAATCGCATTTATTGAGGGCCAACCCATTGATTTGAATCTAATTGAATCCTAAATTCTTATACAAAGTAGAATGGTGCAAAATCAAATATAGTAATCTGTTGCAGTTTGCACCATGAACCGAGCCACAGACCACTATATATATAGTGGTCTGTGACCGAACTTATGTATATGGATGGTCGTGTTGGATGATAAGTCCGTCGGAAATAAGAGGTTTTCCTTCTGGCTCCTCAATTTTAGTTTTTATATATCTAAGGCCTGATCGAGAAGGTCTATATCCGCTAAATATAGCTTTAAAATCATAAATGCCTTTCATATGATATTGTACAAGGAAACACCCCAAACGCTAATTAACTTACATAACACATATATAGGGATCTGAACCTGCGCTGTTCGAGTCCTGGCATCCTCTGCGTATGTAAATGAAATAATCGCATTTAAGCACTACGTGAGGCGACAGGAAAACCGCCTGATATGTACTCGTAATCACTACATACAGGAAATAATGGCACGAAAAATAGCTGAAACGTCAACGGCCATATTCAATTAATTTTAAAGCAGGTGCTTACATGCTTGCACACCTTGTTCGTGGAATATAATTTACTTTTATTTAAGTTCCGGTTGACATTTACAACTTTAAAGAGAGTGCAACACTGTTGCCATGGCTAAATAACGCTATAAAATCATATGCGTGTCTTTCCGTCAGCTTCTTACCTGCTCACTCCCGTTATTAGCGGTGAAGACAAGCACGACCTATATTAACACATTACAACCTGGCTAAGGATTAGCAGTGCTCTAAAACAATTCGAAAAAATGGTTGAAAAAAATGTTGATGCACTTGGGTACTTGGGCTACATTATTTTTGACCCCAATCCTCTTGGTGCCTACGATAAATTTCAATGGACGATATAATGCTGTCCTGTGCTATTTTAGTGTTGCAATTCTCGTAAAGTAATGATATTTACTCAAACGAATTACAAATCGTTTGGACGTGACCTAGATATGCTTGCTTTACCGGACACTTTTGCGCATCTGTTGTGTTTTGTTTGACGGTGGCAGGACATTTATATAATTATTTTATCTAAAAAGCTGCGTCAATCTGATGCAATTTCCGTAGGAAACATTTGATTGCGCTTATTTTATTATATCCTCTTAATTTATTTGAACTTATGATTGTTCGATACCTTTGGACTGCAATAGACATTGACAGTAAGTTAACATCCAGCTTGGTTACATCATCCCATCTATTGCACTAATATCATAAATATACTGTTAAGTCCATCATGGAACAACATTGCTCAATAATGTCTTATCCTACCCCGTATTACGTTTCAGGGTGCGTGTATGCACCTCGCCACCAAACATACGTGGAAAAGTCTTAGCAGCTTGGCTGGTATTCATCCCACGCTACATCGGCCGTAACTCCGGGGTCTCCCAGCTTTCTGGAACGAGATAATATCTGACAACGTATCTAGATGCTGATGTGATCGGATACAGTCACCTTAACCTTCTCACAAGCATATCGCCGTAGTGTTGTCTCGATTTCTGCTCACCCACGCTGCCTCCGTGGCCGTCCACGTGCCTCGCTCGTGGCTCGCCGGCGCCACGGCCGAGACAACCTTCGCGTGCGCGAGACGGCCGTGTAAGGAAAACGGCGCCCCCTTTCTCCTGTCTTTTCCAGCGGCGGCGCTCCTCCTCTGGGTCACGTGACGGCCGTTAGCCGGGCACCGTTACCGGGGCCCGCCAGTGACACACGGGCGGACAGATTCCGGCGAAACGCGCCCCGGGAATGCGCGGAAAACCGAGCCGGATAAAAAGCGCCTATCTTCAGTACATCCACGGGTCAAACGTCACGGCTCAACAGGAATGAAAATGAATATATCTAAGGAATGCGGTCGACGATTGTTCATATTGCACGGCGCGGTTATCAGTGACGGGGCAATACAAGAAGATCGAGTTCTTAATGACCCATTTTTACTGCAATAATGGAGGTGATAACATACATGGATGATCTCTCGTAAGCCAGTAGGAAAATACATACTGTGGGAGTAAGAGTACGTCAGGCACGTAGCCAGGATTTCGTCCAGGGGGGGGGGGGGCGGCACCTCAAAAGGGCCCCCTCCCGAGCGACAAAAG
>JARBER010158799.1:0-10463 GCA_030265075.1 Balanus glandula
TATTAGCAAAACAGTGATCGTGACCTCTGATGAC
The DNA here is from genome assembly GCA_030265075.1 of Balanus glandula. Lineage (NCBI taxonomy): Eukaryota > Metazoa > Arthropoda > Thecostraca > Balanomorpha > Balanidae > Balanus > Balanus glandula. The sequence goes on from JARBER010158799.1 coordinate 35, forward strand.
CTCAAATGACCTCATAGGGGTTACTGATCACAATTTTCACTTGAATCAGCCATAATATCCTATCATAACCTAATACAAAAGTAATACGACTTATATCCTTTGAAAATGAAGTTTTATAATTTTCATCCATTGATTTTCATCATTAAATGGGGTGGTGACGAAATTGACCTAACCTTAGGTCACCGATATCGAAAATCCGAGATGTACGTTTTTTAGACATCGATGGCTTAACGCTATCCTGAAAGTTTCAGTTTGATCCTTTGAAATATGTGGCCATGGCACGTCAAACTTTTAAAGTCGTGAAAAACGGCGGGTCAGGTCATGTGACCTGAGGACGTGACCTTAAAAGTTGAGGTTGAATTTTTAGCAAAGGTGTACAAAATTTTAGTGAATAGGTAAGCAATTTTTTTAGCAAAGGTGTCAAATTGTTCAGTGAATAGGTATGCAAAATTTTGCGGTGCTACGCGCCCTCAGTTTTTTCGCTATCTACACAAACCTCAGGGGGGGGCGTTTTTACGCCCCCCCCCCCCGTCGGTGCGCGGGTTAAGGTCAGATATATACTGTGACCTTTCCATTACAAGTGAATTAGAACAAAATTAAACAAGCATAAATCCATGGGATGTAAATTGCTAAATTTGACCAGCTTTCACTCTATACGTAGATCAACCACTCTTATCGCCCAAATGCATAGCGCCATGTGCAGGGGCGGCGCCACGGATTTTCGCCAGGGGTGGTAAAATTGGTAGGTAAGACCAGGGGGAGGGGGACAGCACGTGACTAAATTTGGGACTGGGTTACTCCATGAACAGCGCTACCCTGTCCTCCCCCATAACGTTTTTTAGATCGTAGGTGCTAGGCATAACTTGCGTTTTCAGGATAGGGATGAACAGAAAGGAGTAGACGTACTCATTTTCTTACAAATACGTAAAGGACTGCTGGCCTTTAACCCGGCACCGACTGGGGTATTTTGCCACCCGCGACCCGCGGGGGGGGGGGTGCTAAAAGTGGCACCCCCCTGCTATCCTACAAACCAAAAACCGCAGCAAGACGTACAAGGCGGCGATCGAAAGGTATCAATGAGCTTAGTCTGATTTAGTCTTAAAATTTGGGTTTTAAGGTCACAGGTCAGGTCAAGGTCAGCTCAAAGGTCAAATTCGATGTAAGCTTTGTTTTGATATCATATGTTCACTGCAATGCTTTATACTGCCGCTATGGTCACACAAATTGTTATCAAAGGCATACTACATATCCCTTATTAGGAAAAATAAAATGTTAAGCAAAAGGTCAAGGTAAAGGTCAGGTCACATAAGGTCACTGATAATAAAAGTCCTATGAATGTCATGCAACACATGTTTTATAGTTTATTTTGCACGTAAAATTTGACAGAATAGACTATTTTTACAATCTGACCTTATGTCAATCTCAGGTAAAAAAAAGTCAAATTTTGAAGTTTACTTTTCTTCATGAATAAGGCATATCTCTGGATCAGTTTTGACTTATAAAAACAACGTTGACATTTATTTGACTATATCAGGTAAAAAAAAGCTCTAAAAAGTGCATTTAAAAAATGATGCCATGAGTTTCATTCACTTAGGGAGCCATAACTAGGTCAAAAATAAAGATATTGTTTTCATATTTGGTGCTAGTTTTATTACAGCGAATTCCTTTAACATATATTCCGTCTTTTCAATATCCTAATTTCTTTTTGGTTTTTAAAAACTTTTTCGAAAAAATAATCATTTTTGGAAAAAAAATTTGGTTTAAAATTGCGAAATTTTTAGAATCTGAGATAACTGTACATCAGAGGTGGGCGCCGCTACCAGATATTGGAAACCGCTACCGCTACCTCCGCTACCTTCGCTAGTGGGAACAGCTATCGCTACCAGCGCTACTTTTTCCAAATCGCGAAACCGCTACTCGCAACTCCGCTATTCCGCTACCGCTACTTGAGCCTTACCAAGAATTACAACATTGAAGAACATTGTTTAAGTTAAACGTTATAGAAATGAAGAAAGATTATCAGCCAACTTTTTATAGACATTAGGTAATTGTACGTGATATATTTTAACTATTTATCTTGCCCCGTCTCTTTCGAATGAGCACGTCTATTTTGAATGAATGAACATTGAACATTCTGCATAATTTCGCATAAAATATTCACTGCAATTCAAGAATCTCACACCCACTCTTCAACTCATCGAGATGCTGAGTTGGAGACCAACCTGTTGTTGTGTAGTGCCCTGCCTGTAATCACCATTAGTCCACTGCACTATGTTACACGCGCCACGTCTATGCGCATAACCACCTCAATCAAGACTTGCGAAGATTGACTATACATAGCCAGAGCCCCTTATATATATCTCTTTGTTTTCGCTCTCGCAGCTTCTGAGAACATCGGAACATATTACGCAGATTCCTGTAAACTGTGTAGTGCCCTGGCATATTCCTGAGATTTGCATCAAAGCACCTCCCCTCCGGAGATAGGTACGCTTCAAACATCACGCGCCGGCACGTCCCAATAATTTCCAGCAAAATCAACCAGAGCATCTTCACCCGGAGGGACGCTAAATAAAATGTTTCTTACAAATTTACCTAAAATTCAATACAAATGCAATGGCAGTATCGAAAGCTGTGCTCTTCACGGGATTTGATAGACGGCTGTCGGTAGCGGTAGCGCTTTTCATTTTTCTTAGTCCGCTCCCCGCTACTCCGCAACTTTTGTCGTATAGAAAACGCTTTCGCTACTCCGCAACCATTTATACAGTCCGCAAGTAGCGGAGTAGCGGAGTAGCGGAACAAAGTAGCGCACCGCCCACCTCTGCTTATTATGAACAATTATTTGTGATGTTTTATGTCGTTTACAGATAACACATCGCTCAAAGAGGCTATTTTCAATAAATTTTCAAACATTTGTCGTTTTTCCATAAAAAAAATATGACATGACGTCACTAAAACATTATTTTTGTGCAACTGTTTGGAGTAAAGGTACTGAAATTGGTGTTGAAATACGAATGCATTTTTGAGTTATTCAGAAGAAAATGGAGGGGTGCTACTTTTAGCACCCCCAAAGTCATGGGCTCGCAACATTAACCCAGCGGGTCACGGATTGATGTTGCGGTATGTGGAGATAAAGTATCGAATGAAGTAAAATTATTTTGCTATTCTTATTACAGTAGACGCCGCTTCTATCGTCCCTGGTTACAACGGCCAGCTGCTTAAATGACGCCTAAGCTGACACGGTGCGGAATATCCTGTACAAACTATTGACTGAAACTACTCGCGGGTTACGATAACCCGCGAGTCACGGGGGTGCTTTTTTAGCCCCCCCCCCCCTGAACTGCTTTCTGAATATCTAAACAACTAATGCAGATATCGACGTCCAACTTTCAGTACCTCTGCGACTGTCAATTTTACACTTGCCTGGCAAAAAAATATTTAACAATTTTTTGAGACATAGCGAATATTGTGACGTCACTACACACGATTTTTGTACCAAAATTTGCCAAAGTTTAAAAATCTTTCAATGTTTTCAAAATCTTTCAATGCCCAGTTCTTCAAACGCAGAGATGCGGGCGATGGTTTTGTTGGCTCCGCACAGGCATTGAACAGAACGGTTCGTAAAAATGCAGAGTTCGAAACGTCCACTAACAACGCACCCGAATTTTTGCATGAAAAAAAATGTTGAGCCCGCTAACAATGCATTGTTTTGCTCAATAAATAAATAACGTTCAAGTTACGCAGTACTGCGTATACTGCAAGAGCCTCTAGTGACAGGAATATGGTCAAGCATCCAGGCTATCCGGTATAGCATATCTCCAGGCGTTTACTAGTTGAGCCACTTTAAACAAGGGACAGTATAATATGCTTCAAGCTATGCGGTACAGTATAACTCCAGGCGCTGACTACTAGTGCCACCTAGGGACAGGAATGGAATATGCTTCAAGCTATGCGGTACAGCATTCAGGCGTGCCGCTTTACGCCCACCATGGGAGCATAGGCGTAGAAACGGGGGTCCGGGGAGGGAGGGGGGGGGGGTGCGGAGGCAATGACCCTCTTTGTTAAGTGAGTGGGCCAGCAAGTGAACCCTTTTTGTGGCAGGGGAGTCGTTTTCGTCCTACACCTTCGTTTTTCCTGAATATCTCCGAAAAGGTTAAAGACGTGCTCGTGAAATTTACTGATTTTCGTAAAACAAGTCTGGACAGATTTTATGAAATTTTCAAGAATATGTGCTCAAGTAGGGGCGGATCCATGGCATGACTGTACAGGGTGCAGCTTAATATGTATCTGTTCTAACTTTATGTTTGATTGTGGCAGGACAAAACAAATGACACCAATCGAAATAAAAATGTCTGGTAATGATAATACGCATAATTTGAATCTTAAGTCATTGCGATGATGTACCTGAAAGCGGACAGAAAAAATGCAAAAAGTTTCAACTTTATTTTGTTGGAAATTGATTTATATGCGATGGAGGATCCTGTTATTGCAAACATGATAAGTCTCCTTCCCTGCACGCATGGGTATAACTTAAATGTTAATGGGTGTTCTAGTTGCAACTCCAATAATTTGGGAGTTTAACATTACGTCTATGACGCAATGTGGTACAAATGGGGATCTTAACAACTTAATACAACCCTAATGATATGCAAAAAGCTACACCTCTGCCTACGCGTGCCCGTGATTCTTATTTGACATTGATCAAATTATGTATTACCTAACCATTGGGTAATTTTTCGCGCACTGCAAGGAACCTTAAAATTACACCACCTGACAAAAGATGGAATAATTCATGTGGTCGAATTTCTTGCTAGATCCAGTAATATAGTCACTGCGATTGTCCAATTACTTTTCAATTACCTTCTTATGGGCTATTATTGAGGATCCAAGTGTAAATTTTGTTCCATGACCCCTCTAGGGTCATTTGAGGTCATACGAGGTCATCATCACTTATTTGGCAATTATTCGCGACATAATCAAGATAGATAAGTAACACCGACGTCAATGTATTTTTCTCGTCAGCACGCGTCTCCTAACATGACCTACTTGGGTCACCACTTGACCTTGACCTGTGGACAAATTTTGATGTTGACCTTACGAGGTTAAAATGTAAATCATTCCAAGCGCCTTGACGAAACAAAAACAATGGCGTAAACAGCATTCTTTATCGGCTTTAGATAAAACGTTATTAGCGAGCAACCATTTTGGTAAAACACAGCATTTTTGGCATTTATGACCTCTAGAGCCTAAAATATAATAACAAGCGATTGCTTTTTTCCGTTTGTTTTTATGCAGCATTGTGCTTTTTAGATATATGGCATTGTCTGGAGCTAAGTCATAAGACAGAAAAACATTGTAAATTTGGCAGTTGGTGACCTCTGGTGACCTCAATTATGAACTGTGGCCATTCTGATAAGAAACGAGCCAAGGATCGCCTTTTTTGAAATGCTGAGCTGTTTTCCAATATTTGCAAGTCGTTTTTATCAACAAATTTATTGAAAACGACAACATGTATCATTGAATTTATTGGTCTTAGTTTTGAGATATCAAACAGATATTCTCAGTTCAGAGCACATGACTTCTAAAAAAATCGAGCCGTGGCTCATTTTTTTTTTATTAGAATGGTCTCGTATCTTAAAAAGACTGAATACTTTCCGTGGACCTTGTATCAAGCTATCGAACGCCGTTTACCGCTTTTTGCTATGTAGTGTAGTGTTTGAGATCTCCATGGGGGGGGGGGGGGAGCGGAAATCAATACCCTGCAGTTCGTGTTGGGCGGAAAGCGCCTGTAGTGCGCGGGTTAATGTCGAATTGGATTAATATGCAATTTGGGTTTGCGAGACATGATTACGAGATACCTACATTGCTTTTTCTTTTCAACAATCTCATGACTATTGTGCTTCCCTTATAGCACCATTAAATGCATCTGCCGGAGGTGGTCCTGGCAGCATGCCACGACACGGCTCCCGCCATCACCGCATCATTCCGTTCGCCGGCTGTCCAGTTGCAGGACGGTCTTTCGATGTAGGGAAGAGGAGAGCACGCGGCTGAACCAACACTGGCGCTCCTAAAGGTAGCACGTGCTACGTTTTTGCCTTCTGGTTTAACAGCACGGGGTCAGAAAATATGAATAAGTGCAGCCCGCAGAATGGAGACGGCAGCGTAGCGCACCAACCAGCGTGTCAGCGGCTGGTACAGCAGTGCCCAGGCACAGCAAAGTGAGACAGACAATAAGTCTGTCCGGGCAGTTTTATAATCGAATTAACGAATTGACTATGGCGTTGTGCACTGCTTTTTGTATGGCATGTGCGCGTGTATGTGTATTTTTACGTGCGTGTTCTCAATTAAATATAGGTAAATGGATCTAGACCAGCGCTGCTGTCGGAAGTTTTAAGGGAGAAGTGTCATATTAGCCTTTTTTACGATAAATTTTTGCGCGGCTAAGAATAACCTTTCTGAGAATTATCTTACTGATATTTTAGTATAGATATTTCAGTATGTTATGCCTTCCAAGAAAAAAAGCTGATTTAGGCTAGATAAATACTAATCGTCATTAAGGAAACCTTTTTTTGTTAATTTTAATAAGAAGGGTGCAATATAGTTGGTACATACTCGAAGAAAATATTTATTTAAAATCAATTGATTAATTTCCTACTATATCCGGCAACTTCATGGCTGCGGCCATTTTAGTAGTGTAAGTTCGTAGTGTTTTACCTGTCCATCGTAAATCAGCGATTCGAAGGCTAATTATTATGTAGAGGCCTGTAAGTGTAGAGGACGCTAACATATAGAGCAAGCCTTACAGAGAGCGCTCGCTACCTGACGGTGCCTTCTGTGTATTGATACAGAGAGAAACCCATATAGATGGCAGCACCAGACGGCGCACCTTCAACGCAATATGCAATACTGAGACTGCCTACCACTACCTATATGCGAAGACTGAGATTTTAATATGCGCAAGTTTTAATATTGTTGATTGTTAATAGATGGAGTAATCTGGCATCACATCTAACTTTTCAATCCTTTTCATGTTTATTTCAACGAAACCTTACAACTGTAAAAACATATTTATCTTGCTAACGTATTGAAAAGTTACGGGGAACATTTCTGGTAAAAAAATGCATATAAAAGTTATTCCTGAAGCTTATTTTCTTAAACCTCAGAGAGGGGACTAAAATCTCAGTAAGATAATTCTCAGTAAGGTTATTCTCAGCCGCGCAAAAGTCCATCGTGAAAACGGCTGTTGCGACATGTTAGTAAATGCGCGCCATACTATCTACAAATCTGCAGGCGTCACAAATCTTAAACTGTATTTTTTAAATTGCCCATCTTTAGGACGTTATATTTCCGGCACGCACAGGTAGCTTTCAACACCTTTGCCATTTTTCGAACGCCTTTTCCGAAATGTATTTTTTTAAAGCGAAACACGTGATTTTGCAGACTGTTGGTGTGGTAACCGTGGTAACCAGCCTATTAATGTTGCATGTGTTGATATTTTTGTTTAAATTTGTCTACAGGGATTTATTTATACCTGCGTCGTTGAGTCGCTCATGCATATTTCCCCTATCATGGCAAACTTTGTTAACATGTGGCACATTTTCAAAAGCGCCCATACCAAATGCAACTATACACAATTGCGCCATAGCGCAATTAGCGTGCACACCGATATAATGAAACATTAGTTTCATTACATACAGAAGGTGTCACAGCATTTTTGTTTACCATAACAACGTATAGGTATTCATAGTCTAAGCAGTTGTGAAAAAGCATACCTAAAGCATAAACAAAGTTTACACCAACACAGCCTACGTCAATCCCCGACGAACCGTTTGCAATCGCGCGTTAAAAAGTCATGACCATGCTATCACATGTACGAGAAGCGGGCGCATTTTGATGTTAGGGGTGGGCGCATTTTAATGACTGTGTTTATAAATGCGCCCTTTGCAAGGGTCTGGCAGAATCATTTTGGTGTCGATTTTATGGGAGATATTTCGAAAAAAAAATATTTTGTTTTATGCACAAATGAATAATATACGTGGGAGGTTATCAATCATCCCTATATATCATTACATTTGTCTGTCAAACGATATTTCCCTTAGCGTGGCGCAAACTTCTCCCCTATCACCTGAGGTATTCATTGCAAAAATCGTTAACAGCCTTAACTGCTTTTTCTCGTCAGACATTTATCCCGTAACAGCAAACAAGAATTTCTGCTGAAAAAAAAATTAATGAGGCAGCTAACGATGAATAATTTATAATTTTGCTTTAAAATACGACAGTTTATAATCAAATCACATGTCTGAGCACTGAAGTATGTCAAGACTGAAGTATGTCAGTCAAGACCTATAACTATGGCTTTCTTTGGATGCTTGATAGGCATACCTGTTAGGAGCTTGTGGTATATCGTCCATCGGTTATAACGCCCAGAAAGGCTCGGGACCAAGGTGGGTATTCTAAATGGCGTCTACTGTAGGTACTTAATATTTTTAGAAATATGAATTACGAATGTCACCCAAAATCCCGCTGAAAATTGCATAATATGCACATTTAAACGCGTTGATTCAAAAAATCAAAATATATAAGAAAGAGAACGCACTATTGTGCCTGAACATTCACATTTAGCTTCCACATTGTTTAATTATTTTTACATGATAGGTACTTAGAATTTGGCCGTTAGGCCAACTCCATGGATTGAAAAACTCACTGACGGATAGGCGTTCAGTTTCTTTACACATTTTGAAACGTATTATCTGGGCTATAGATATATGTATTGTATGCATTTACATACATACCTTCTTATATCCAGATGACATTATTGGCACTCTTGATGATGGTTGTTTTCTACCTGTGTATCACCAGTGTTATGTCAGGGAAGCGTCGTGTCAAACTACAGCACGCCCCCGCTCACCGACCCTCCTAATAGGAAGGGAATGTCCCAAGATGTCCGTGAAGTTATCACACAACACCAGCGACAACTTTTGATTTTCCCCAAACTCCTTGTATATAGTCAACGAGTCCATGCTGATTTCAAAAATCAAGTCCATGTTTAGACAATAGCTGACCTTGAAAGTAAAATATCAACTCTAACGAAGAGGATCGCTCTGGAGCCTAAAGTTACAGAACGATGTGCTTTGCTTTTAAATTGTCTACTAAATTAAATTGAGATTTTCTTTTAAAATGGTTAAACGATTCGGAAGTTCAAAATATAGCGTCCGCATGACTTTTACGATTTCAAGTCAAGATCTTCCGGGTCAAATATCAGGTCAAACGAAGGGGATCGTTCTGGAGCTTTAAGTTACCGACCGATTTGCTTTTAAAACGGCTACAATGATTCGGAAGGTCAAAATCTAGCCTCCGCAAGACTTTCATGATTTCAGGCTCCTCACGAACTTGATGCTCAAGAGCAATCCCCTTCGCTTGACCTGATATTTGACCTGAAATTGTGAAAGTCATGCGAACGCTAGATTTTCACATTCCGCATTGTTTAAGCCGTTCTAAAAGCAAATAGGTCAGTAACTTTAGGCTTTAGAGTGATCTTTTTAATTTAATCTGATATTTAACCTGGAAGGTCATGAGCTGAAATCGAGAGTCATGCGGACGCTAGATTTTGGCCTTCCGAATCGTTGTAGCCATTTTAAAAGAAAATCGTTTTGGTAACCTTAAGCTCTAGAGCGATCCCCTTCGTTTGACCTGATTTTTGACCTGTGAGGTCATGACCTAAAATCGGGGAAGCCATGCGGACGCTAGATTTTGACCTTCCGAATCGATGAAGCCATTTTAAAAGCAAATCGTTTGATACCTTTAGTCTCCAAAGCGATCCTCTTCGTTTGACCCGATATTTGATCTGGATGGTCATGACCTGAAATCGTGAAAGTCATGTGTACGATAGATTTTGTCCTTCCAAATCGTTTGAGCTATTTTAAAAGCAAATCGCTCGTTATCCCTATAGGCTCGAGAGCGATCCCATTCGTTGGACCTGATATTTGACCATGCAAGTCAACTACTATCTCAAAATGGACTTGATTTTTGGAATCAGCATGGTCTCATCGACTTACAGGGTGTTCATTACTAAATGAAATAAAGTACATGGCCACGAGAGAGATACCTTTTTCCTCACGTGACCAAACCGCACAGGATGTTTCCGAAAAATGCTGGTCATTTGCGATTATATCATCGTGATCATCGTGTGCCACGTTTTTTCCTTACAGAAGGTCTTTGAAGTAGCTGCCTTTTTCTGCTACACAAAGCTTCGCGTGACGTCTTTTATGGCGGACAATTTTTCGCAGACCTTCTCTTTGCTTATCCCAGCGGCGAACCCCTGCAAATAGTATCACATATTGAAGTGTCTGCGGCTCGTTGACAGAAACAAATAATCAGACACCAGCTTGCTTTATATTGAAAAGGTAGCTTTCAAAGGCCGTCCGGCCTCCTT
>JARBER010158810.1:0-10461 GCA_030265075.1 Balanus glandula
GGCGGATCAGACACGTCACTACACCCGGCGCTGACTGTATACGGTCGGCACACCGGACGGGCCGACCTGGGGCAGAGCTGGGGCGGGACCGACCTGGGAGAGGGGGGGACCGACCTGGGGCAGGACCGACCTGGGGCAGAGCTGGGGCGGGACCGACCTGGGAGAGGGGGGGACCGACCTGGGGCGGGACCGACCTGGGGCAGAGCTGGGGCGGGACCGACCTGGGAGAGGGGGGACCGACCTGGGGCAGAGCTGGGGCGGGACCGACCTGGGAGAGGGGGTCGTCCCGCGCGCCCACCCGTCCAGCTAGGTAGAGATGTGTTCCATGTCGTGGTATTCGGCAGTGTGATGATGCCTCACGGCAGGATCATCCCATTGTGTCATGACACGGCATGCCCGACTGTGGGGAGACTTTCCTCGCGGCATTCGGTGGAAGGTGATGATTTAAGGAGGGGGTCGGCGTGGCTAACAGCCCGTGGACAAGGTTGGCATGGTGACAGTTTAATCGATTTGTTCCGAGACGAGTAGGTAATGCTGTCGTGAAATACTGTGGTAAACTACATGGAAATAGTTTGCTTAAATTGGAAGATGATATAGATGTTGACGCAACAAGCGAGCCATTGCGCCATCGTCTCTGGGCGGGCACCCTGGAGTGAGATATGACAAGTGTACCGTTCCATAGTTGCAACGTGATCTCCCCGCGGCAATTACAGCGAAGATACTGCATACTGCATGGTCAGCTGCACTCGCCGCGGGCGGCGCAGCCACCGTGACGAGCCAACGATAACCCCGGTATCGACCTGCTAGATATGCTAATACATACACTGACGCTAATGCCTTGAGACGTTAGTGCAATGTAAGTGGCGCTCAGGTGGCCGGACTCTGTCCAGAAGGTGAAACGCAGTACTTCCGACCGGGCGACAGCGAAGATAAAGCGAGATTCGCACGAGATGGAGCAATGAGTCCGTTTCCGCAACGATGCATTAGAGAATGGGTCCGTTATGATGACGGCTGCTGCGGGGGTAATTTAAGATCTGATTTAGCGCGTCATGGCTCTATTACTTCAACTGCATGTCCGTTGTCCATGCAAAATAATATGTGGAACCATATTCCGAAAGCAACGAAGTGTGAAAGTGAAAGAAAGAAAGAACAATATAAACACATCCCTAGATGCCGATGCTACACCTAATTTCCCCTTAAATGTTACCACCCATCAACTAAGAAAATTATTCGGTACTCGGTAGTATTGCCGTCTACGGAAGCAGCTTCTCACTATCGGTCAGCCCATCCTATTTATAGCCAGCTCGCCCAAAACACCTGCCGCAGCACTGGCAGCGGCGAGACAAAACGCTACTTTTCTATTTCCATCCTCGTTCGTCCGGCAGTCGAGCGCAGCCTGGCATAACCAATGCAATTATACAACCGGAGACGTCGGCCAACGGGCACCGTATGGACGTTCAGCGGGGTCTATAAACTGCTGGAAGCTGTGTCATTTGTCATATAAACAGCATCGTGAGAACGCCCAGCGGTGGCGGCTCGTTCCGACTTCACGGCGCGTGCGCGCACGGCTCCGGCCGCAGCTCGCCGAGGGTAACGGCGTGCCGGCCGCTGACCAGCTCCGTTCATCTCTCTCGGATGTAGGCCGGATATCACTGCAGTAACGAGCTGTGCTCACGGCCAAGCCCCAGCACTATCAGCTTAACCACAGAGTTGTGAGCAGAGCACAGGGCTGGACAACAGATCGTATTTACCAGGGGTGTATGTTTCCAGATCATTTGATGTATGTACTTGTCATTAGCAGATCCTATATCCTATCGAGACACTTGTGGAATGTGGAAATCCGAATTCGTTTGCTTGTCTGCGCCTCGCATTATGCGCCCTAGGCATATGTGACAACAGTTTAACACCGGTGGCTATCGCTCGACCCAACACCGTTCTCACAGGCATCAGTGAAAACCAGCAGGAGGTTGACGCCTCTTAAGTTCCACCAATATCGAGGTCACGCTCACTGCTTTGTCATGCAAAGCTGGTATCGTTGCTCTTGTCGTGCAGACTTTGAGGTTATAATTGATCTGGCTCACCGGGTTTCCAAGTCAGGTAGGTACGTCATACAGCTCTTGTCCAGCGTCCATTCATTGTCGCCGTCTGCTAGCAGCTGCGGCAACTCGCATGGGCCAGATCGCGGCCAGCCAAGTCATACTCGTACACAGCAGATGGCCAGGCCGCACCGTAAAGCAGTTAAATGGGGTCGCCGACAGACGTGGCTAATTTAATAAATGTTGCTTTCATGTGAAAGTGGAGACCATGAGGTGCTAAAATGTGTACTACGTGTTCCACTAAACCAGATTTTTAACGAGGAGTAAGGCTGTGGTTATCGACAGGAGAACGCTCGCTGAGTGCAAGCGCTGCTTATAAGCGCATCTAAGTGAGCAATGACAGTCTATTTTGCGGATGAAATGAAATTTTCGCGGCAATTTAACGACAGCTTATGGTTAATGCACACTTGAAGCTTTGAAATTTGCCAGCCAATCGCTCCCCAAGGGCTCGTAGTTGGGGCATGACGAGTTTTCATAAGATTGAGTTCGATTGCTAAATAGGATATTGATGAACGTCAAGCCTATAGATGCAAAATTTTAGCTTTCAGGATCGCCCATGTACCGACGTATGTGTCAGCATGTCAACAGTAAGTAAACATTATCTCTGAACGGAAAGCCTTCAGCTAAGAATATTAATATTAAAACAATCAAACATGCCCATGAGCGCTTCGAACTAAACGATATTAGAATAGATGTGTGTTGCGGAACAGTATGCATCCAGCGATGCTGTTCCGCAGTACACTTGCGCTTGTTGGAACACTTCAGTAGCTACGTAGCCCGTGTAAAACGAAGACACTTTCTGTTGTGCTTACCTATTTGTGAGAGGATGCATCATTAATGAAGCAAAGATGCTGTTGGAAGATTTATCATAGTATAAATGGTACGGTGCTTCTAAAAAAAACGTCAACCCTGTGGAGTATGGAAGCCAGTTAAAAGCTGTAGGTACAGCAGAAACGGCTTAAGCTCAATTCACAAGCAGTGTCTAAGTGGGAGTGATATGTGTAAGAAAGCTCATTCTTTCACACAACGTTCATATAAAATATGTTCAATTTTTCTAGACGAACAACAAAATGCCGCTGCTGCCTTGAGGTTCCATCGCCACTACTCCCATCAATTTCAGACGCGTGGCTACTGACTTTTGCTACATACCTATCCAGGTGGCGGCGAAAATAAAGGCCTGTATGAGTTATGTAGCGACTAACCGCTATATAATCAAATGACTTTTGTTACATAAGCGAAGCGGAAATAAACGCTGGTTAAATGAGACTCTTCTCACGGCATTCAGGAAGTACCTAACTCCGACGTTTTCGTCGGGTCATGCACCGCTGCAGCGTCTCAGTTCTAGGACACAACATGTTTACAGACGCTTTTACAAAGTCGCCAGTTAGTTCTCGCGAGACATTTCAATCGCGAACCAGCCCATAAATCACACCAAGTGAGAGCCGAAAATTGTGTACTGTTCGCGATCGTCAGTGGCCTGTTAATCCGGCGCGCTCAGCGGGCGGAACGAGCGACAGCTGCAGTCCGCGCGCCTAACGCCGGCCTCGCCAATCGGCTGGTGGTTCGACACGAGAAAGCCCGGACGACTCGCCTGGTCGGATCACGATGCACCCTGTGATCGGCGAGATGGTGACTTTCCAGCATGTTCCACTTTGTCGGCGGCGGAGTCCGGCAGATCTGAGACAGGCCCAGATGCGCGGCAGCGTTACCGGCAAACGACGCAGCGCGGCCCCGTCCGCCGACCACCGCTCCCAGGACGTTTCTCGCGACGTCCGCCGTCGAGAGAAATCATCCACTATTTTTATATGTAGCCGAGAGACTGCAGGCACAGATAGAGTCTGTATAGAATGCAGTGATCTGAATTCGAGTTCGACGTCCAAGGTCTGTACGGGATCGGCAGCGTGTTTTCATAGTCGCGAGCTATCTCCTGCTAACCGGGAATTCAAGAAAGGAAGTAGTCGTTACAGTCGTATACTTATCTCCGCTATCAAGGGTTTCGAGACATGCAAGCAGTAGGTACTCGTAATGAGAGCCACCAGGCTGACTAGATGATTTACGCAAACTGCCCTCACAGAGCCGTTTGTCACTGCAGTCGTGACTTCCTACCTGAGGCATCAAAACGTGCTCGGAGACTGCAGTTCAACCCATCAAGCCACACCATCGACACACTCATGGGAGCGCCACTTATTGACCGACTGGGAAGTAGATGTGAATGGCCCCGCTCTGAGGCCGGGCCGGACTGCCGGTGGGAGCTGCTGTCCGACTGGAGAGCCGGGCTCTGAGGCCGGGCCGGACTGCCGGTGGGAGCCGCTGTCCGACTGGAGAGCCACTCGGTGTGCCCGGCGGCCGCCATCTGGCCGGAGTCCGCCCCCTCCATCTGTGCCGCGCAGAGTCACGGCCACCAGCCGGGCCGCCGCCGCCGCGCCACCAGCTGCTCCACTGCGCCGGCACGGCCCATATCCCAGCGGCGCCCGAAACAAGTGGACCAAGCCGCTCCGTCGGCTGGCTGCCTGGCCGACCATCCACCGGCGCTGGTCTTCTCCCCACCGCCGCCACCACCGCCGCCACCACCGCCGCCGCCGCCACCACCACCACGTCTCCGCTGATGCCGCCGAGAGCGCCGAGATCCATCATCATTAGGTGTTTGCAAAGCAGCGGCGAGCGGCCGAGTGGAACAGCAGGCGCTGCGCATGAGAGGAGCGGTGCGGGTCCGGCCGCGCCGTTCCCAGGCGGCACAGGGGAACATGGCCGGCGCGCGACGCACCGGCGACCGCTCACACCGCGTGAAAACGCCGTGAAATGCCCAAAGTTATGAACTCGTTGGCGATGTCGTATTTCAAATAGCCCTTTCATTTTATTGTTATTTTATTATGGACGTACACGTCCATGCGCCGGCAACGGGTTAATGGCCGAGGAACGGCGCTTTGGAAGTAGTATACTATGATACTTGTAGATGATTGCGGTCGGTAATCCTTCAAGGGAGTGCAGCGGAGCAGATTAAATCACCGGAAAAAACATTTTTCACAGACATTAACATATAGTTAGATTTATTAAATGCAAATCACATTACAAATCCAAGAAAAACAATTATGTCGCGAAGTCGAAAAGAAAAAGCAGTGCCTGACAAAGTGCTCGCATAGAGAAACGTACATTTAACAGAATGTATATTCGGAGCTGCCGAGTGAAGGCATTCTCGCTTCGATAAGCACGACATAAACAACATATACCTATTCAGAATAACCGAGTGAAGCTGCATGTATTCTGTCGTACAATAGAATATCGGTGCAAGGTCGAAAATGCCCACAACCTAATCCAACATCATAGACCTAAGCTTCTATAATATTCTAACGTTGCATTTATACAAACTAACAGTTATATTCCATTTCAGCTGACACCAGTGGCTGAGGAGACCGGAAATCCTCCGGAACCATCTCTCTCTGGACTCCGCCGACGACTGGGGCCAATGCCGGCGGACGCCGCCCCACTAAGATGATGAGGAACGCCACGTCGACGGACGGCTACAGCTTCCGGCTGGACGTGGACTCGTCGAGCACCTACTCGGACGCCAGCACGGCCGAGCAGAGCTCCATCTACAAGCGGCGCATCGACTCGCTGTTCCGCGACACGCGCGCCGCCAGCTCGGCCGCCGGCAGCTCGGACGCCACCGCCGCCAGCAACAGCGACTACGAGGTCATGGAGCTGGCGCCCGAGGGTCGCAGTCAGCAGTTCCACGAGGTCCGCTCCGCCGTTCAGGCGCAGATCGAGAAGATGTTCTCGGGCGGCCAGACGCAGCAGAAGCCGGCGGTGCCGCGCGAGCCGGCACGGGCGGCGGAGCCGGTGAGGCTGGCCGCGCCGCAGCCGCCGCCGCCGGTGGTCGAGGCACCTCCCGCGCTGCCGCCGGTCACGGAGGTGGTGCGGCGGCTGTCGCCGGCGGAACCGAGGCCGGAGTCGATCCGGCCTGCGGCGGCCAGCGGGGTCCGCTTCAAGGTCGACTACCTGGGCGCGCTGGCGATCGAAGATCGGGCGACGAGGCTGGAGGACCTGCAGTTCCCGCTGAAGCGGCTCTACATGGAGTACCGGGTGCAGCAGAAGCGGGGGAAGACGCCGCTACCGGGCACGCTCGAGATCACCGACACCGGAGTCAAGGTGCAGTACGTGCGCGAGCTGCACCGCGGCGTGCAGGAAGTGTTCAACCCCTTCCAGACGATCGCCGTCTGGGCGGCGGTCAAGTTCGTAGCCAAGCGGCAGACGGGTCCGTCTGGCCAGCCGGAGCTCAGGTTCGCCTTTCTGCCTCTCATCTGTGACCCCGAGAGCCAGGAGAAGTTCACACTCTACAACGATCTGGCGCCGGAGCAGGCGTCGGACGCGCTCGGCGTCAGCCACCCTCCAGTGTTCGCCTGCGTGATGCGCAAGCCCGGCCTGGTCAAGACGCTCGAGTGCCACGGCTTCGTGTGCAGCGCACCGGAGGACGCCATCGTGATCGCGGCGAACCTGTACCAGGCGCTGCTGTCCAGCATGCGCTCCGAGCCGGCGGCCGACTCGCCGCGGCTCGACACCTCGAACGGCAGCAACTCGAGCGCCGACATGGCGGCGGACGAGTCGGACGCGCCGCGCCGGCCGCCGCGGCGGAGACGCGCCCCGCCGCCCCCGCACACAGCGAGCTAGCTGGGAGAGGAGCGCTCACGGCTGCTTTCCTAGCCTCAGCGTATGTAGTCTCAGATCTCAGAGTATAGACCCTCAGATCTCAGAGTATAGACCCTCAGATCTCAGAGTATAAACTCGTCGTCGGCCGTCGCCAGCACTGACCTGTCGCTCAGGAGTCTCCCGGCTCCGCCGCCTGTCCGCACACAGGACCCACCGGTGGACCACCACTGTGGTCTGCTGATCCTGGCCCGCTACTTGTCTGCACTCGTAGACCAGTGGTCTGGTCCACCGGTCTCCTTGGCCACTGCATTGGTCTCTACCTGTCTGCACCGGTGGACTAATGATCTGTTGGTCGTCGTATCCCCCTTCTTCGTGGTCTTCCCGGCTTTCATATAGTGTGGATGGCGAATTGACCTGTCTTCCTGTCTTCATGACGTTTTCCTTAGTGATATCTCCTCCCATCCTCCGTCAGTTGATAGTATATAATTGACGAGCTTACGAATGTGTTAATTAAAACTTATTGGGTGCAAACGCAAAACCTACTTCACAGCCCTTTGTTGTCAACCCTTGGCTGGCATTTGAACTGACAGGCGCTGTTGAACCGTTAGCAGCCTCGTCGATTCGGTTGTATTGATCGTCGATGCTTGGTTTGAACTGGTGGCTGATGGGTGCCGTATGGCCGCTCGGTGGGTGCTAACAGAGACACGTTCCTCCCTCCCCGCCCCTCCCATCGCCGGCCCAGTCAATGACGCCGGGCGCCTCGCTGATAGAATTGAAATCAAATGCCCAATTTAACTCGATATAGTTTTGGGCTCGCGCACCAGTTTAAGCGATAGATTAGGATTACGGCTGGAGTGGAGGGGCGTCGGCGCCTGTTTACCATGGAGATCAGTGCGGCGCCGCTATATTGCAGCGCGGCGCGGCGGCGGCGGCGGCGGCGGCGGCGGCAGCAGAGATTTCCTCGGCCGCTCCCGGGCCGGTATTTCAGCCCGGCCCGATAGCGTCGATCGCTGATCGAGAGTGGAGAGACGACGCCGGCGGCGGTGGACGTGGCGGAAACCTCGCTCTGACTTCATTCCCGGCTCCCGGTGGTCAGATTCCGGCTCCCGGCTCCCGGCTCCCGGCTCCCGGCTCCCGGCTCCCGGCTCCCGGCTCTCGGCTCCCGGCTCCCGGCTCCCGGCTCCCGGTGGTCGGACACCCCTGGACCGGTGGATCGATGGGACCGTGGCCGCCGCCGTGGCCGCCGTACCTACGCCCCCAGTCCGCCACGGCCACTACGGCCGACAGCACGGTACGTCCGGCTACGCCCCGGTACGGCCGGGGAACGTCCGGTGGGCCCGGTGCGGTCGGCGTGCTCGCCACGTCAGTGACCGTCCGGTTCGGCCGTCCGGTTCGTCCGTCCGGTTCGGCCGTCCGGTTCGTCCGTCCGGTTCGGCCGTCCGGTTCGGCCGTCCGGTTCGTCCGTCCGGTTCGGCCGTCCGGTTCGGCCGTCCGGTTCGGCCGTCCGGTCTCGGACCGTCCGGTTCGGCTGGTCTGTGCCGAGAGTGAGAGGTGTGGTGACGCTGGTGGTGGTGCGCCTGTGGTGTAGTTCAGTGACGGCGGGGTGTGGTTTAGTGTGGTGATCCAGCGCCAGTGCGGCCAGCGGGGCAGTGCGAGAGGCGCGGGCTGTGTGCTGCCTACAACCGCCCACCAAACGTCCGAAGACCACCCAGTAACCGTCCATAAACCACACAACAACCGTCCATAAACCATCCAAAAACCGTCTACGTACCATCCAAAAACCGTTCAAAAACTATCCAACAACTGTGCAATTACTGTTCAGCAACTACCTTGTAGTGAGTAATCACACGACGTCCATACAAATAGGCTCAAAATCTGTCCAGAAATCAACCCAAATCATCATCATCAGTCCAGAAAACAACCCAAATCATCATCAGTCCAGAAAACAACCCAAAACATCATCATTCAAGAAAACAACCCCAATCATCACCAGCCCAGAAACCAAAACCCTCCACGGTAGACCACTCCGACTGTTAACTACCGTGTTCCGACGGCGGTGGACGGGTCTGTTACTGCTGCTGCTGCTGCTGCTGCTGCTGCTGCTGCTGCTGCTGTTGTGTATAGTTTAGCGCTTAGATAGCCTTGGTTTATCGTGGCTCTAGTGGGATCTGTGCAAACAGTCGACACATATCGGGCGATTAGCTCGAGAGGGATGATTTAGATACAGTGCTGCTATTGTATAGATCAACGAGGCACCTGTGGCGTACAGTGACTTGAGTTTTATTTAGTTTTTTTTCGTTGCACATCCAAAATATTGTTTCTCCTTGATCAAACGCTTGGCTTTCGTTGCGAAGGGTAGGCAGATGCTAAGTCATCGATTATTTTTGAATGGAATACGGGCCAGGCAACATTTGTAAGACGCTCATTACGCTTGATGCCCGAAAGGCATATTTTAAGATGATATCCCAAGTAAACGGGGGTCGGTTGAAAAGTTGGTGAATTTTGTATTTTGCAAAATTGTTCTTAACATACTTGGAACTTACCACCTGTAAAGGCAAATCCAAATATTATACAAATATCAGATCCGTGTTTCTACTATATGAATTCCAGTTTCTGCAACATGTTATTACTTTTGGTACTTTCCCCAGTGCCTGAAGCTGGTGATTTCCCTCGTGCTTAGAGTTGAGACAGGAGGGATGCCCTGGTGGTGACTGGGATGGGAAGGGAGGGTGTCCCCGTTGGGGTGGGGCTGAGAGGCGGCACCGGCAGCCAGTAGACTTGCCCGCCCGCAGCATGGTGCAACAACATGACAACACGGGTGCCGGTCTGCAATGCAATGACGCTCATTGCAGGTCACGTGACGAGGAGAGAGGAACGGGGAGAGGCCATGATGAGGGAGGAGGGAGGAGTTGAAGGGAGTTTTCTCTCTTTCAGAGAGATAGGAGAGGGGAGGAGAGGCAGAGATGGGAAAGCAGAGACAAGTGTACTGGGGTCTAGACGCGGCGGTGCCAGTGCTATGGTTTAAGAACACGCCTGGCGTGTCCCGCCTGGCGTGTCCCGCCTGGCGTGTCACGCCAATTTATTTTCTCCAAGGGTTATGTTGGAATATGTGGCATAAGCGTTTTAATAACATGTCATCACAACTGGTCTGCTACCGGATTTCGTATAAGTATTTAGCATCAGTCTGAAGTCAGCGATAGCGCGGGTGACTCACCTGTCTGGGTCTGAAGAAATCTGAGACGCTCAATCTTGATGTCACAAGTACGTACGTGCCTTACCTTGCCACTCCCCCTTTAACCCTCACGGGGGGGGGGGGGTCGGGGTCTGTGGTGGAGGGGAAAGGGGATGGGATGGGGGTGACGCTGCGCCGCCGGACGGTGAAAGTGTCGACTGGGTGGTCACTGACCTCTACCACCCCATCGTCCATTACACCCCCTCCCCCTCGCCGGAGGGTGGGGGACGCTGGACTTGGCCCGTGATAATCGCCTATTGATTGGCCGTCTGGGGAGGGGAGGGGGGCCTGGAAAGAGGGACCCGGGAGGGAGGGCTAGCCATGGAGAGAGTGACCCATTGTTGGCGAGCGCCGCCCACTGCTGAGCGGTGGGGGAGTGGAATGGTTCGGCGATTAGCTATTAATGAGACGCCCGGCGTGTGGGGAGGGGTTGCAGGGGAGTCGCCCCCCCCCCCTTCTGTTGAGGGGAGTCAGACGCTAGGAGGACTT
>JARBER010158821.1:0-10459 GCA_030265075.1 Balanus glandula
TTGCATTCTTTTCCGATCGTAATGGTATATTGCGTTAGTATTTTAAAATATTATGTACCTGATTTTAAGCCGTTTTATAATTAACATTCATTCTGAAACACCCTGTAGATATGTTGTTCAGTGCTCTTGCGCGGAACTTTTGTATATATTGTAGGTAAAACACATTTATTAATATAACCTTTTCCTCGTTAAAAGTAAATAATCAATCAGAATATATATTATTATGTGAATTTTCGGCCACAGGCCATTCTCAAACCATTGTACACACACCAAACTGGTGCTTGTACTTACAATATGTGGTGTGTGGTGTGTGTACAATGGTTTGAGAATGGCCTGTTGCCGGAAATTCACATAATAATATGTATGTTCTGATTGATTGTTTACTTTTAACGAGGAAAATGTCATATGCATAACTGTGTTTTACCTACAATCAATGATTTATAATATGCTTTTTGACATACATTTTGAACAAAAGCTTAAACTAAAAATATTAGTTTTCGTAATTACTGTAAAATGCTGCAATCATTGTTTTTAGGTCGAAGCGGTGGCGCATTTTTCAAACGTATTTGATGGCATGAAATCCAACTTTAAACTACGCTTTTGGGCGACTGGGCGCAAATTTCGAAAAACGGGCTTCAGACTCAGATTCGAGTTCAACTACTCTGTAACATATCACATTTTACAATAGAGCGCCAGGGTCCTTTTAATCATGATAACCTTTGACCTGTCTGCAGAGAGGCTTCCCACGGGTGACCTGTGCCATACAACTGATGACCTGTGACCTTAGACGGCAGACGACATGTAACACCCATCACCCGATACGTGTCCTGTGACACACAAGGTGTGTCCTGGGACATATGACAACCCTGATCGCGTGACCAGGGCCGCAGTTCGCTCGGCGCGCCCCGGGCTGGGCGGTCGGGTTGGCGGCGGAGTCTGTCACGGCGCCGCGCCGCCCTGTCCCTCCTGTCCGCTGGCCGGGACATGGCACGCGTCACATCGCGCCCGGCTCTACACGCCGCCCGTCACGTGTCACGCGCCGTGACGTCAGCGGCGCCGTGTCGTGATGTCAGCCGCGTCACGCCTCCAGCCGTGACGCCTGTCACCCGGACGGCGACGGTGGCAAAACCGAGTGTCAGCCGGCCGAGGAATCATATCGCTGTCGCCTCGCCCGCCCCGCCCGTCACACTGTGCAGAGGTGACGGAATCGCGCCCGTCAGAGGTGACACTCACGCCCGTTATACTGTGCTGCATGGAGGTGTCAGACAGAGACAGTCAAACCATGCAGAAAGCAGACGCCTGGCAGTATGTCGTTTCGAAAGCAGAGATTACTGGCCGGGCATATGTGCCATAAGAAAGCCTAACCGTGTATGGACTCTGCAATCAATGTAAGGAGGATCGTCCTACCCCCGGTATTGCGGAAGGACTGTCTACTTTCCTGTCTGCTACCTTATTGAGATCCACTTGACTTTCTGCCAGACGTGGTCCTGTTCTGACCGACTTGTACGTCGCATTGCCTGACTTGTACCGGGGTCTTAGCCGCCAGTAACGGCAGACGACATCAAAAAGTAGTGAGCTATCATGGTCTGCACATTCACCTCGCAAGAACCAGACATAAAATCGGCGCACCCTGTCCGTTTTTTTCTCGCTCGAGGATTTGGTCGCGGACATGGCTGCCCGCGCGGGCCCGCTCAGCGGTACAGCGGTGTCCGGTAGCCACCGGCGTCGCTCTCGGAAACAATCTGCGGTCGAACTGGCCGCAACACTGATCTCCGCTGAATGAGTCTGCCGTGGGTATTCGGGGGCTGTGTTGAGGAGGATTATCGCCGGCTGTCGGTCCGCTAACACGGCTCTGGGTGTGTTTGTTTATATCGCAGATGTGACGGAGGGTAAAAACGCGAGAGCACGGCTTCCGTGGTTTACCAGCGACGGTTTGGTTATGTCTTTGGGAGTGCTGATGTTCGACTCGAAGTCTGAGGAGGTCTGTGTCCTTGGCAGGTTCCTCTCCCACGTGATAGCGGGAGTTAGCTGGGCACCCCCTCATCTCAAACTCGCTAGTCCCAGCGGCGTGTGTTGTAGTCCGAGTTGGTACGAGTTAGGACGAGTTAGGACGAGTTAGGTCGAGCTAGTACGAGCTAGTCTGAGATAGTTCTAGCTAGTCCGAGCTCGTTCGCACTCATCCAAGCTCGTTTTAGAGCCTTTGACGCCAAGACTACGTCGTGCGTTTTTCGGCGCAACGACAGAGAAGGAAGACTTTCGGCCTGCGCAGTTGAATTAAACAGCTGGCACTAGTCACGTTGTAGCGTGGCACATTTTTACGTCGTGTGTCTCCTGCTTATAAGGCCTGGTGCTATGTCACATGCCGTCGGCATCACTCAAGATGTATGGAATTTTGATTGGATTAAGCCATGTGACGCATGTTTTTCCCGCTGAAGTGTTGCCGGGCATTGCCGGTTGTTTTGTGCTATCACGTGTATGGCAGTGCCAGTGAGACGTTTCTTAACAACAGTCAAAGAATCTTAAATTTGGCCGCACAAGTAAAACCAGGAAGCAGGAATTTTTAACGCATATGTGATGTGTTGCATGAATTAGGCTGGTTAAATGCGTTAAATTAAGCAAAATATTCTGACTTGTGCATGTTGCACAAGCTATGTAAAACCAGTGTAAAACCATCGTCGTTGGCATCGCGTATCTTGTTCAATCACGAAATTCTGGAGCGTGATACCCGACAATCCGAACATGGAATTTGCCATTGCCTCCGTCCCGAAACAACTACAGAAAGGGTGTATTCGTGTACAGAGCTAGCCAGTCATTTAATGCGCATAGTTAGTCCCAGTGTGTTCTGAACTGTATCTGTCGCTTTTTACGCAATTCAATTTTACACTTGCACAATAGCATAACGATGCTAGTAAACAGAGCAAAATGTGTGAGCTTGTACTGCTATTGTGCAACAAGGACCGAAGAAAACCCTTCGTGCCGACGATACATTTCCGTGAATACATACCTACATACATACCAGTTCTGGCCTGACGAGAGTGGGCGGTGGACGCTACCCACGGCTCCACTCATGCCCGTATCGCAGGGCTTGCAAAGCAGACCGACCCGATAAGACGGCTACCATGAATGGTGGGAGGCTACATGGGGTAAGGAGCTCTCGGGAGGGGGTCTCGTCTTCGTTTCCAGCCGGTCGTGGGTCAGCTGATGCAGGACGCTGTTCCTGATGTCCCCGATACGAGCAGCGAGAAAACAAGCTTCATAGACGGCCTTGGCGCGACAGTTCGGACAAGTTATGCAGTTTATGCCGATTTGGATCTACTGTGGATGCTACCCACAGCTTAGCGAGCATAATAATGCCAATATGGTTTGACCGAAATAACCGATTCTTCCGAAACGGAAAGTCCATTCTTCTTGAGTCACGACTAAGTTGCTGAACATCTCCTCAGATGCTGCAGCCAGTCGTGTGCTGCGGTACATCCGTGATCCCGTATCTTGGAGCTGTTGTCACACATTTGACAAGGTAACAATAGCTAGAACGCCAAGTAATTAGTAAATAGATAACATTTTATTTACAAACTGACAATGTGCGGGAAGGATTTTTGTTATCTTTTTCGTATAGCCTATTGGTAGACTATGTAGAAGCCAAAGTGAAAGATAAATTATTTCACAACAAAAGCGTTTTTAGTTCTAGATGATAATGATTGTTCGAGCATATCGTAAGACATCTGCAAGACATTGGTACGTTCATATGAGCGTTGTGATCCTTCAATGCACTAACATGGCCAAACAATTACGGCATGAAAATATCGCAGACACTGTTCGATATTTCAATCATATTTGCAGTACATTTTAATTCAAATCACTTCTCAAACATTTGAGGTCACCAACTGATGATGGTGTTTTAGTGTGCAGGAAGTGAATCAATCACGGCAGTTACGCCACCGGCGGGGAAACATAACCAGTTCATAAATCATACAATTATGAGACAATGAACTCGCGCTATTATCTAGCTGGGCCATAATGACTATTCATATCGATATTTTAATAAGAATATCACGTGACTCGGCAACGTAGTCTTCAGGGTTGTTCTTATGACTTTATAATCGGTTGAGTTATTTTCTATCGATTAATTTTTAGCGGGCTTATAAATGGCGTTTAAAGTAAGGTGTGCATCGGGCACACAACGTACAGACTTGTCAACATAAATAAATGGCCAAACGGATATACGAGGATGATACCATTCTAGTTAGCAAGTACCAAAAAGCCCATTGAGACATGTCTGGTAGGTACGTGCGCTTGTGTATAAACATTCTATTGAAAATTAAGCCAGCGCATATTACAAAACAGGATCTTCAGTCGTTGCATATATGTACTATGATTTTGCTAGAAAGACTGAACATTAAATCGTTTTTTTTCTTTGCGCGCTAGTTGAGCCAACGATGTTATTATCTATGCTCAATTTGACCATGTAAATATACTTTCGATACTACCGTTACAGTTGCGAAATATGTGTGGTTTGGTGTCGCCCGTAACCTTAAAGTTGCAGATAGTGCAAATGATGCGTAGTTGAGTGCATGCTGTGTATCAAGTGAAGCTAATACATTGAGACATCATAATATGATAATCAGTAACGGTCACCAAGACAGCGATAAGAAGCACGAATAGAAAGTGCCAGTAACATACCCACACCAGCGGAGAGTGTATACGTATAGGTATCATCTGAAGAAGTAAAACAAAAACAACAACTAAATACATACTGAGAAAGTTTTACGCAAAGCGAAACAATGATACTTTGTATTTATGTATCTGGATTTGTTATATGACACATGCATGGATATCAAATTTGCTTCAATCGTGCCCAACTCATGCCTCGATTTGGAAGAAATATGTTTTTTATATAAATCAATTGATGTTTCGGAAATTTAAATTATAAACTTAAATATAGTTATGAGCACTATGATCTATCATTATTTCTTGTTTGAATACTAACTTGTAAAGAAATCATAGGGTCATTCAAAAATTAATTAAGTGTGTCAAGATAGGTGACGACATCCCTGATTGGCCAATGAAACAAATCGCCGACACCAAACAGGTCGCCGTTGGGTGCGTAACTGAACCTCCGATTACATTTTTTTTGTTCATGTTTCTTCTTTGTGAAATAGTTGCGTTTTCACGATAAGAAAAACACATCTTCTCACAACCAGAAACAACACGAAATACAACTCCTAATATTAATAATAAATCAATACATTTTCACAAATTGGCCGTGCCACTGACAGACCATCGTTGGGTGTATAAACAACTGCTAGTTTGGTTAGATTTGTATTCGATGTTTCTGTATTGCTAATGTTAGTAGGACACACTACATAGTAAAGTGAATACATATAAATATACATAGAGAAATGCATATTTTTCATACCATTCCGTCGAAAAGCGATACGAAAGAAGTTAAGGTTTTGCTGGACATCAAAATATGTTACCAAAGAAGGTACTTTAAGGTAGAACGTTACGTACTGATATTCAAAGTGTTGAACGCTTATCAACTTTTACTTATATTATCTTTCGGTAGGAATTTATAGACGCAGATTGTGATCAATTTACAGCATTTTGTATCTCGTTAATCGGTATTTATTAATAGCTCCATTTTCTGGGGGGAAACGCTCATTATTTCTCTTTATATAAGTTTATTATCCTAGAATGCTATATCAAAACCTATAAAGTGCATCAAATTCATAAAATCTTTAAAAGAAGCATGGAAAGGGTAACATTTTATTATACAAATAAATACGTATAAAGTTACAATGCTTATATGCAGCAACCCACTCAATACCAAGCAGCTCTCTGCTTTTACAAGGCAATTTGCTTCCGTTAATGCATTAATACCAGGGACTTATGGTATTTTGTCCTTTCGTGGGCATAAGTGTGACCCAAAATTTATTAATACCAGCGTGAAACATGGCTGGCAGAATCCGTCCGCATACAATATGCGCTCTCGCTATGCCTTTTCAAGACGTATGCTGCAGCGAATACTTTGTTCTATTGTGTCTGAGCAATTGACGTGAAACATGTTGGCACATGTGGTGCAGGCAGCTATCTTACAGCGGCATTGCATATTTCGGTCCTTACCAGTTGTCGACAACACAGACAAAAGGCCCGACGGCCAGTACCCAAACACCACCAAGCATATCTCCTCCAAATGGCAACACACCTATCAAGTGCTCGTCATTTTACCATTAGCCGCGTCTACAAACATGCCGCATATGGCAGGTAATTCGGCTGCATTTACTTAAAAGCCATTAACCGGCGTAAAATCCCTTTCCCCGTAAAGTGCGGGTGGCTAATTGATACTACCTCCCATTGTGCATACACTCAACGCTGCACATGTGTACCCGTCCCTGGAGTCTGTTGCCTTAGGTAGCCCCAACCCGGCGTCTGTCCCGTATATAGACGGCGCCGACCCGGCTGCGGTGACCTTACGACCAAGACGACGGCGACGTGCACAATACCGCAGGGCTTAACGGGATCAGTGACGAAATGTTAATGATGCGCGCCCACCAATTTGTCACATGATCTTCAAAGGTGCCGCGGCCGCTCGGGAGCTCGGACGGGAGCTCGCCACTCGAGGAGTCGAGTCTCCCCTCCCCCACCCCGGTCCCGGGGTCCCCCTGCTCAGGTGAGCGGCGCGGGGACGGTGGAACCCGAGCCGGGCAGCTCCCTGAAGGGGGGACCGAGGGATTAAGTGGGCCCGGTCCGGTGGACCGGTGTACGGCGCACGCTAGACGGCAGCGCGGCGGCCGGCGAACCCACTGCGAGCATTCGACACCGCTAGATACCGATTGAACAGATAGCGGCGTGTTTTGCCTGCACAGCGCATGCCTGAACAAGAACGGGTGTTTCTAAGGAGACACTTTCCCAGCAATGTGTGCAAAGTGCACGCATTGCTGTCAAAATATTTGACGACGGACAAGGAAGCTGGGGTGACATAAATAGTGGGCTGCGAAATTCTCGATGCAGGTAACTGGTGTCAACGCATTGGAATCAATAAAATGTCATGTTTTTCAGGCAGCTCTTTTGAAACTCAGAATACCAGCGATTGTTAACTATCATCAGTCAACGTAATAAGAACTTCTCGTGAACTCTTGAACAGACATCAAAGCAATGTACAATGTACATTGTTAAGGAAATGCAAATCGAGACCGGCAGTGAAAAAGTTTTTGATAAAGAAAAACATTTTCAGGTTGATGGAACATGCTAGTTTATACTCTTTCTTTTATTCAATGGAAAGGAAAATCATTAAGTTTGTTATAGTGCATAACAACCTGCAAGCACGTTTACATAGGTTTTGTATTGCTTTTTGTATTTGTACCTACTTATTTATCGCATGTTGTGCCCTGTCTAAGAATATCCTCTGGGCAAACCAAAACCGTTAGCAGCTCACCTGCAGGATTGCTTTGCGTAAGAAGCGTAAGAACCACCTAGGACTATTGTCATCAATACCTAAATAGCAATACCTCACCAACGCAAATCATCTGAGGAGGGACAATCACACACCACGGCATAAAGACGGCTAAACTTAATTGCAATCTAACTGCACTTATCGGACCACAATCGACCACTCGGACCATTTACGCTTACCTGGATCGCTCGGCCTGTCCTAAGCACCGTCCCCGACTCCTCCGCGTAGCTCCTCCGCGTAGCTCCTCCGCGTGGCTCCTCCGCGTGTCTCCTCCGCGTGGCTCTTCCGCGTGGCTCCAGTCCTCGATCTCCTCCGCGTGACTCCAGTCCTCGATCTCCTCCACTCCGTCCCGTGAGGATCTCCGCCGGCGTCACTCCGTCCAGCCCGGCTGACGGCCAGATCACTCTCACGGCACTAGCACGCGCTGCACAGCAGTTGAGCCGGCGCAGCGGGCGGCCCTCCCTTCGACCCGGAATCCCAGCGACGACTGACTGCCTCCCGCTGCTACTGGCCCGCCCCGCCGCCGTCCCGCCGCGCTGACCGGTCACCAGTCACGTGGCCGATCGCAGGGGGACATCGGCCGCGTGCGCGTCATCAACATTCCTGACCGTGAAATCCCGCGCGGCGCTTCAAAGGCACCACCGCGGCGATACCCCGCGCTAAAATTGGGGAACCGGGTAATTACGGCCACGTGGTGTCTCCTCCTCCCCGGGTGGCGGTGGACTGCTTAACCGTGGGGGTCCCGCTCGAGGCGTCCATGCATGATTTGCATCGCGTGCCACCGAGGCAGGGTTTGCTGGGGTGACCTGGTGGGGACGGTGGAACAATGACACGCTCACGGAGCAATTTATTCTGGCTCTGTCGGTATACCGTTGTATAATGAGTGCCTTGGTCAGCGCATGACCTTTGCAGGTGCATTATAAATATCGACTTGCGTCAGGTAGGAATGCTTTGCATCAACCTCTACTTTTGCAAGGCTTTGGTTATTGATAATCGGCAAATGTTTATTATGAAACCATTTGTATCGTTCGTACATTTTTTGGTAATTATCTTAACATTTTCCTTTAGTAAAGGTAATTAAGTAATGTTTTGACCATGTTTTAGTGGCTTCAACTTGAATGCTAATGTAATACGAAACATATCTACTAATTGCATATGCCGACTGAATCTAAAATTAATTTGAAACTGTATTTCATTACGCTGCAAAATTCCAAATAAGTAGGCATTCGTACATAACATATGTTAAATATTTGTATATCATAATTTACAGATGTAATGTAAAATATAGATGCACACGCTTTGCAGCTAAAACACCGAAGGCAAATAATATTGAAGTAACGATTGACAGAAAATGTACGCTAATTGTCCTATTATAAAGGTTAGAAAACAGTGTTTTGGTGGAGATTTGTTGAAATATTTCTGCAACAGGTTATTCTATATAAACAGAGATGTCTCTTGACATTAGCGACATTAGGAGACATTAGCGTTCAGGGCAACTTACAAAAAGTACGCATTAATGTATCAATAGTATTTAAAAATCAATACATTATAATCAATGTTAAATCTACAATAGTACTCACTACTGACCTCAAAATGTCGGGAAATTTATCTTACAATATCGCCTTCCAAAGACTTTGATGTTCTACAGCAATGGATGGAACAATATCATAAATACCATTGCGGATCCAGAGGGAGGGAGAGGACAACGGGACCATAAGATTAAATGGCCAAATATTAAATGGCCAAATATCCCGATGGGCGTTTAGCCAATCGAAGTGACTCAAAGCGAATTCCACTTTGTTTTCGAACAAACTTAAGAAGTATTTCCTCGTGATCTGACCTCCAGAGAGTCAAACTTACTTGTATGTTGTCTAAAAAGACTAACGTCTTTTTATTCCTTGCTCTGCGGCTTTTGGCTTCATGCTTGTTTATTTTTACGTTTTTTCAACGCAACAGATCAAGTACAGGTACTTATTTGTATTATCAGTATAAATGCATATATCATATATTAATTATATTTATTCTCACTGCCCATTGTATTATTATCTTGTTGATGGTACTCACATGGTACATGTATTTACATGTCGGGAAGGCTCCGATTAACATATGTCAGGAACAAAAGCAAATATATCAGGTTCATACAGTGATGAGAAACTACTTCTGGCGCTTACCACTCATCTTTCATCTCTTATTTTCATGAAGTTTGTTTTGCACGTCAAAATTAAACCATTACAGCAGTGAATGAAGCCAGCCTCTGCTGATGCTCGAGCTCAGTCCTATTGAGTATCGCTTGCATACTGTGCCCAGTTCTTGCTGCTGATTCTTTGTCACGGGCAATGAGCGTTCATCCAACGTTAAAAATCTCCGTTTGGCAAAAACGGAGCCGGCGGCGGGGTCGCTTTTGACGAGTCATGGGCGGTGTGGGGTGTCCCGCACTGCGAGCGCAGAAAACATTCATTCTCGTGTCGACTATAATGCTGGTTAGACACGCAATTCAGTCTATGTGTTTTTAATGCACGAGCTGGGGCCGCGTAGATTAGTCATTGGCCGGCACGTGAAATGTTTCACTGCGTCTGTTGACGGAACTATGTAATGTGGTGTCATTAGGGGCACCGCACGCTGGTAACTGGCCCAATTCATTCCGCCGAACAGGTACACGATACGCCAATAAAGCTACAGCAGGCTAACTGGTGGCTGGCAGTCGGGCAGCTGGGCCCGTATGTTTTTGTTGGGTGGAAGCATACTTTGCTATTTTAGCTGATTCAACATTTAGTTTATATAATATATTGATTAAACATATGTGTTCACTGGAGAATGTGTGTGCTTGTGTGGCTCTCCCTGCATTCGGATCCCCCTGTGGTGAACCAGTGACCATTGTTTTACATTCAGTTCTCCGTTACGACCAGGTCAGAACCATCACTTAGCATCACCACTAGAGGTGGCAAAACATGGAACCGAGGAACCGGTCTCCAGACCCATTCTGGAACCATATGGTTCCAGACTGGT